>JACEVL010003404.1:0-13638 GCA_020284085.1 Aporrectodea caliginosa
ATTTGTTCGAATTAAGTACAGGATCAGATGGGTGGGATAAGAGTTCTTGAAAAGGAGAGACTTTAGTTTCGAGTGGAAAGCCTTGGGGGGATAGAGGAGCCTGAGGCAGATGATGGTGGATGATTGGCGATGATGGTGGGGGAACCGAAAAAGTGCGGAATTCAGGAGGTAGATCGTTCCAAAGACGCGGCACAGTGTTGGATATTGCTCGGTTGGAGAAACGGAATCAAGCAGAGTGAACTGACTGCATACGAATTACAGCAACACTAGGGCAACTCAAAAGAAAAACACTTTTGTACTTTAGTTTTCTTGTCTTGTTCTTCCTCATAAAGGAATAGCCACTCCCAAAGGGTACAGCAATGCTGGGCAAACCAATGGTCATGCCTAAAGTATCGTAGGTGGCGCTTCGGCATACTAAAACCAACTCAGCAGTCAGGCCCCCAAATGAATGAATAAATACGACCAATCAGGAACTGGCACAACTGCACACATTGTAAATAATTGCAACTTGATTCGCCAGAGGTTCCACTGCAACTGAGGTTAATACTGGGCTTAAACACCATGCTCTCATAGAATAGCTGATGTCCTTGTAAAATTAATTTATATAACATAAACATACTATTTTATTATCATTATATATTATGTTATTATTATATTAATTATATTATGTTATTACTATAATTTTATCGTATTACATCATTTACAAAAGTAACATTATTTCTTTTAAAAAATA
The DNA here is from genome assembly GCA_020284085.1 of Aporrectodea caliginosa. Taxonomy (NCBI): domain Eukaryota; kingdom Metazoa; phylum Annelida; class Clitellata; order Crassiclitellata; family Lumbricidae; genus Aporrectodea; species Aporrectodea caliginosa. The sequence goes on from JACEVL010003404.1 coordinate 734, forward strand.
ATTAAACAGCACAAAGAATCACCTTATTTTCCGTTTCATTTGATCTGTGGTTTCGATTGTCATCCAATACCTGATTTAAAAAACAGATGATGGTGCTGTACTGCTGCTGCTGCTGATAATGATGATGATGATCATAATGATTAGAAAAGGTAAAGGTAAGTTTCAAGGCTCTTTTCAAACTCCTCAGAACCAGCTTTTTAACCTCCCAACTTGCCCTGATGCTCAATTATGGACCCCAAAAGGACAGAGGGCTAAGTAGGCAACATATTCCAAAGATAGTTTCCCAGTCGTATTCCATGGATAGTTACCCACCCAAGTACTCATATCCTACTGACAATGAAGATGAAAACAACTATGGTCATTATGATGATGATGACAAAGCAGACTTTAATGATGATGATGACGATGACGACATTGATGAAGATGATGATGACGATGATGATGATGATGATGATGATGATGACAATGATGACGACAACGACAATGATGAACACACAATTGGTTGTTGACCTCCTTTTCCAGTTCTTGACATTTCCGAGCAAGTTGTTTTGCTTTGGTGCGTTCTGACTCCGCTTCAGCTGTCAGTTCACGAACCTTCTTCGACAGTTCTACAATCTTCATAGCAGCGCTGTCATTTGTCATGCCAGAGACGCCAGCAGCAACCAACGCCTTCTCAGCATCCTGCTTCTTCTTCAGCTTTCGAATTTCCTGGTCCTTCTCGCTCAGCAACCGATACAGTCGACCATTTTCATCCTTCAACTCCTATTACAAAGATTTTCAATGTAAATTTAAATACAATTCAAAATATAAACAACAGATTCTTGATTTGCATTGAAAATGAAGTGTCAAAGTAAACAAACTCATGATTATTTTACAGGTTATTAAACTCTTCAAAATCTAATAAAAAAGACTGTCGATGCAAGTTTAAAAAAAACTACAAAAATAACATAATATATATGATTTGACTAATATAACTCCCATCAAATATTTTTATTGACGTTGTATTAGACAAATTTCAATGACGTAAAAATCTTTAAAAAAATAAAATTCTGCATAGAAATACATAATAATGTTTCAATATATGAAAGTCAATCCTTCCACAAAAAACAATGACTTGAACCTGTAATGTGACACATGTACTGCACTGCAAAGTCACCTTGTAACCAGAGTTGTCAGCATAGTTTTGAGATTGGGGAGCATTGTCAAACCTTGCTTCTTGCTGGGTTACAAGTGGGGACCTAACTTTCTGATGCTGATTACGAGCAGGAGAAGTTTTCGAAAATTGAACTCTTTTTCCCTACCTGCAAGAGATACCTCAGAACTCACTTTTCTCACTAGCTTTCAAACATCTGGATATCTCACTGCATCATCAACTGCTAGATGACTAGCCAAGCCTCAGATGTAAATTTCTGTGTGACTGCACATTAAAAATTTTAATAATAATAATAATAATAATAATAATAATAATAATAATAAAATAATAATAAAAATAATAAAAATAATAATAATAATAATAATAATAATAATAATAATGACTATAAGATTACTTTAGTCAATAAGCACAATACTGTAACAGCGCACTCGTATTTGTTCATCCGGTTGCTCTGGAACCAATTCGGAGTTCATTAATCCAGAATTTTTAGCAGACGAAGATGGATTGGAAAGCTACAAAAGCAAGAAACAGATTCCTTTATAATTGTGCTGATCCCTGGCCTACTTTAACATGCTGAATTTTACCCTGCTATTCAAGAAGCAATCGTCATCCTCTTAACATTACCTGTACAATTGATAGGTCATTCAGTACAATGCGTCGTGTGAAAACATGGCTAAGAGCAACCATGCCAGATTATGCATACTCAGCTTACACCGAGAAAAAATCAACGCCAAGAAAGCAGAATTTATGGAGAAAGGGGTAGACGAGTTTGGCAGAGACCGCAGAGGACTTCAATTTCTGTTCAAATAACCCTCGCTTTTTAACTGTTCTAAAAACTTTTCATGAAAAACTTTCATTAAAAAGTCTAAATAACTGATTTTGTTTCGATACTGTTTTAAATGTTCAAATGTTACATTTAAAAACCTCTATGGAAAATACTCATGTTCTTAATTTCCTGTTTTGCATTTTTCAAGCTCTTGCTAAAAAATTTAACCATGACCATTGCGTTTTGCCCCTCCTGCAAAAATATCTGCAGGTGCCCATGGGTAAAGCTACAGAAGCTAACTGCTCATCAGTGAAATCCTTAGATGTGTTTCTGTTATTATCTGTTGACTCCAACCAAGACCATTAATACAGTCACATTATAAAACATCAATTACCAATTAACCTTACCTTAGCTTATGGGGTGCTCGATAGTGCGGTGGTTAGCATGCTGGACCACCAATTGAGAGCACTGGAGGTTCAAATCTTTGCGAGGGCAGAAATTTGGTTCAAGATTTCTGCTACACGTGTGCCCCCTAGCAAACTCAGGTATAATGAGTACACTGCCCGTACACTATCAGTGGGATAATCAGACAGTGAGGGAGAGGACTGGGCATCCACCCTCATATGCGAGGTTGAACAATTGAAGCCACTAACCCTTCATACCCTCAGGGCTAGCTTAAGGGACAGCTCTTCTTCTTCCAGCTTATCTTACATTACCTTACTTTATCATACCTCTCAAAATCTTCAGATGATGTAGTGGTAAACTGATTCTGCCCTTGAAGTGCACTTGCCTTTAGGTCAAGGTCATCATCAATGCCAAACGAAAGACTAGGCTCTTTGCTTCCATCTTCAGTGTTCTTCTTTGTCTTGTCCTGCTGCTTCTGTTGCTGCTGCTGCAGCAGGCGCTTCTGCTGCTGTTCCTGCAGCTGCTGGAACTGCCGCCTCAGCATCTCATCAGATGCTGATGGAGCCAACATCTTGAACGGTTAGTCTAAGAAAGTAAGTACTCTTCATTACAATGCATAAGTGAATATTAGTTTTATTTACCAGAGGTATATATTGCCCCTAAAATTTTTTAACAAATTCCTGGAGATTAGGAACTACATCTGAAAGGCCATTATCAACATCACAAGTCATCATCACTATCATCACCACCACCATCACCGCCAACCACCAACACCATCATCATCATCATTAGTTTTAAATTTGAGTAAGGGCAATCCCACAAGAGATAAAATTGTCAAGAGACTATTACTGTTATCTGAAACAGCTACATCTCATTTAATTATCATCATCATCATTATCCAAAAAATCAAAGCATACAGTCACACACAAGTGTAAATATGAAGCCAGGCAGTAGAGCAGTTAAATATCCAGTCTAAAATAGTGATATTTCAAGTGTGTCTTAAAGGAAGAAAGAGTTCAAGCTTTGAAGAAATTGGTAGTCAGTTTGGTTCTTTGGGGCAGCAGTGTTGGCTACAACATGTTGATTCAGCGATTCCAAATTTTACTTCAAAATTAGCAAAAGACCGCATTACTGCACAGCCTCACTGTAAGGGGTTCTTTAGGTGGTTCAGACTGTTGCATATAAACAGAAATAACCCCACTTAAAGATATGACAGAATCTTGGAACTCAAGTTGATTGCTAGGACTTCATGCCATGATCCTAACAATATTGTCGAGTTGACAAACTTGTTGTTAACAATTTTGCCATTGAACCAATCATAAAAGTATTGCATGTATTTCACATTTGCATTTAGAAGTAGTCCAGAGTTCAGTGTACATCATTAGCAAAACACAACTTCATTGGCTTTTTCCTGACAACATTAGATATTATCAGCCAAGGTATGAACAAATACCCCGTATAATGATTTGAATGAAAAGGCCCTAAAATGTCTCTAGTCATTTATATCGCTTAAAAATAAAAATAAATAAAAAGTGAGAAAGAAGCCAATGTTGGAAGTATAAATGAACGAAGCAAAGAATAGTTGAATGGGTAAACGTAGTGCAGTCTGAGGTTTAAAACTGTTCTGAAATATCATAAACTAGATAATTTGTCATTTGGCAACTGCGAAACGAAGGTATTTTGAATCTGGAATTTATCCACAAGTCTAGTTGTTTTGGCTGACTGTTAGTACTGCAGTAGTAGTAGGCCTAATAGTAATCTAAGGAACATACCTTACGAATACGCGCTATATTAACCGTGAACTACAAACCAGCCAATTTATTTCGCTATGAAAGTGGTATTCCTTGACAATATAGACAGTCTAAGACAGACGATTGTTTAAACATGGCAAGTTATAGGCGTGAGAAAGATTTCTAAGTTATTACTGATATGAGAACGAATGAACGCTTTTCCTTCGCAACTAGTAAACACGGAGCATCGCTAAGGCTCAGATGCGTTATTTTTAGAGTCAATGCTCCATATCGTCATAAATTAATTACGGCAAGCCAGAGCCATCTATACCGCATAGACGGTTCTAAGGCAATCTATCCAATAAATACACTAAATAAAAAATTAGAAATAAGGCGTATTCCGGTAAACAGCTGAGTTTACAAAATTTTCGGTAAAATGTCTGCTACATTAGGCTACCTCTCCGAGTAGGACTCCCCAATGTTTGAACACCTCAGCGACAACGCCAACACATTTGGTTCAAGATTTCTACCCAGCTGCGCCCCTAGCGAACTCAGTTATAATGAGTAGGGTCTATGCTGACCGCTTACTGCAGATGAGACCGCGGGGTAGTGGCCACCCGCTTCATATGCCGAGGCTAAGGCAATGAAGTCGTTTATATTAGGCCTACACTTCAATGACTTCATACCCATGGATGCCACAGCGCTAGCTTAAGGAACTGCTCTTCTTCTTCTTACGGGCTGCTCTGATATAGGCCTAAATCTTTATTTCGCCAAACAATCACAGTTAATATTTTAATAGGCCTAGGTCTACATGCACAGTAAAACCACAGAAATGGATGCTATCGATTTGAAATCCAACTGGGCACATAGTATAATATATCATAGATCTTTCACTCTTTCAGTGGAATACACTGTAGACGAACAATGAACAGTAGGCCTATAGCCTACCCATGAAAAATCGGTTTATTATGACAAATGAAAAATTGTTTGCAAAAACAATCAAAATGTGGGCCTAACTTGTAGGCCTATTCACATTGGCTGCCAGAAACTGCAACAGGTCAGCATTTAGGCCTAGTAACAAAATTACAAGCGTAATTATATGGGGTTTCAGAAATTGAGAGGTAACGATAGGCCTACCTTCCACTTCTTGGACGAAGGCGGTGGGCTCAGTGTTATTTCTATTAACTGTAACTGTAACTGAAATAGCAATATAACTGAAAAATGTTTGTCAGTTAACTGTAACTGTAACTGAAACTGAAAATGCTGAATAACTGAAACTGTAATAGAAACTGAAAAACAAAAACTGTTAACTTGAAAATAAAACATAAGTGTTTTTTCCTTACGTACTTCTGAAACATCGGTTCTTTCCTAACTTACTCATTGAATCCTACTCTAGTCTATGGTCAGTTTACCATGCTCATTTCACTTCCGGTACCTTTTCCTTTCGGTTTTGTTTCGTTGATTAATTTAGGCGCTAAACCGTAAAGCAATCGACGACTATGAAAACAATGTTTAACCCAAATAACGGTCGAAAATAATAACTGAAACTGTAACTGAAAAATAAAAAAACTAACTGAAACTGAAGAGTCTCATTGCAGTTAACTGTAACTATAACTGTAACTGAAAAATCACAAATTAGATAACTGTTACTGAAACTGTAGCCTAACTGAAAAATCATAACTGAAATAACACTGGGTGGGCCTACTGCACAACACACCCGGCCACCTAGGAAAGCAATTCTCACATTTTTAGTAGGCCTAGTATGAGCTTTGCATTTATTACTACATGATCAAATTATATAGGCCTATATAAGACCCCTATTTATAAAACGAGTTGGTTTAGTACTAGTAGCAAAATCCTAATGCTTTAACATGCATAATTATCTGGATTTCAGTCCCAACAAGAAGGAATCGGAACTCGCTGCAGACGCCGTGGACCGTGATTTCGTTGCAAGGGTCCGGCAGTTCATCAGTCTTGTTTCGTTCAAACAGTTTGATGCAGACCAGGCTAGGTAGGTCTATAATATTATTTCAGTTTATATATATAGGACCCCTATTTATAAAACCAGTTGGTTTAGTGCTAGTAGCAAAATCCTAATGCTTTAACATGCATAATTATCTGAATTTCAGTCCCAACAAGAAGGAATCGGAGATCGCTGCAGACGCCGTGGACCGTGATTTCGTTGCAAGGGTCCGGCAGTTCATCAGTCTTGTTTCGTTCAAACAGTTTGATGCAGACCAGGCTAGGTAGGTCTATAATATTATTTCAGTCTGTCATCCACCCGCCTCTGAGAAATTCACTGTATTCAGGTTAGCGTCACAGCTGGTTCCGTTGGTTGTATCGCATTAGCAGCTATAGCCAGCTGGAAAATCTCAACTTCTGAAGATCTTACAAGTCCAAAATCAGCAACCTTTGGAACTGATGATTTTATGTGCGCTAATAAATTTTATTTTTCCATAAAATATAAATAGAAGACTAGACTATTCACGAGGACAAAGTTGCGACAAACATGTTATTCAATGCCTTACGAACAGTCGAACAGCCTAACAGGAATGCCTCCTGAATTTTATACTGCAACCATCGGTAGTTGCTTATACTTGATTCTGAGAGTTATGGACTCAGAATTTCGCTAATGCATTATAGTTTACCAGAAAATGTTAGAAATAACTCGGCTCTGAGGTCAGAGACCCTATTAAACAATCTGAGATCTTTTCATGGGTCGACTTATTTCTTCACGTGATCTAATATATATGACCAAAAATGGGGTTGTTCTCCCTCCCTCCCTCCCTCCCCTCCCTCCCTCCCTCTCCCTTCCTCTCTCTCTCTCTCTCTCTCTCTCTCTCTCTCTCTCTCTCTCTCTCTCTCTCTCTCTCTCTCTCTCTCTCTCTCTCTCTCTCTCTCTCTTCTCTCTCTCTCTCTCTCTCTCTCTCTCTCTCTCTCTCTCTCTCTCTCTCTCTCTCTCTCTCTCTCACACACACACTCACTAACTCACTCACTCACCCACCCACACTTTCTATGTATCTACCGACCTCTGCTTTCCATCCATCCTTTCATTCTCCCTCTCCCTGTTCCTATGAATCAGCGGAACCTTGCAGCAGCAGCAGCAGCCTGGCTGGCACCGGGTCGTGCTACGAGGGTGCGTGTTTCGTGTTTTTCGTGACCCAATTGTGATTATCTTTCGAGCGCCCGTAATTGCCAATCGCCCTGTACACTATGGGAGCGTATAACCGCCAAACGATTGATCGAGGCAAGCGGCGACAAACGGCCGATCAACAGAGGGTGCCACCAGCCACTATGGACCGAGACACTGCAGGGAGCCAGAGGTATACAGCCACTGCCACGACATGGAGCCAACAACATTTGGACACAAAATCTCACCTGCCTTCCAATTCAATATTATTATTCCCCCATCGGTCTGCGTATTCATTCAACTAATTCCGTACTCGATGGTGTTCAGAATAACATCACGAACTATATGTGGACAAGGGAAGGGTGACAGCATTGTTCTACTCGCTCGAATTCAATTGTCTGCTGGCTTTAATACTGTGGATCATTCACTTCCTTTGCATTGTCGTAGTAATGGTTTGCGGTTCTGGTTCTGCAATGAATTAGATGGCTATGTGTTTCTGCCCGGTCACGTAATCAGTAGGCCTATACCTACTTCAAATTCAATAGCAATTATTTGTTCAATGCTTTGCTGACATGTGGAGTTCCTCAGAGGTCGGTGCTTGGTCCTCCCAGGCTTCCTATCTCCTTCAGTTATTCACAATCCAACGACTTCGCTCAATCCGCTCTTCTTTCGCTCTAACTCTTCTGCGCCCTTCCGTCACCCCATCGCTAAATTTGGAAATCGCTCGATAGCCACGATAGCTCTATATGACCTCTGGAATAAACAGTCTTTAACGTGAATCAATCGCTTATTCAAAAGGTTGCTAAACTTGCTACGAATCTCGAGACCTCTCAGCGACGCTTATGCGATCAACCGCACTCAGGGGGTAGCCATGAAAAAATTTCGGAAGGGGTTTTAAGTCTTCTGGGAGGGAGTTTCCATAGGAAATGGTGGAAATTTCTACATTTTTAGTTTTTAATATTAACTTATTTTGGGGGGGTTTGAACCCGTAAAACCACCCCATAAATACGCCCATGGTCGCGATTTTTTCACCACTTTCAGGTAACTGGGTTATCGCACTACTCAAAACCACATATAATCAATGACCAAAGGCTGGATTGTGTGGCTGTGAGACTCGCTGTTCGTCTTGCAGCAAGTATTTACGTATGGACCTCACAGTTGCCCTATAGCGGATCACTTGTGGCGGCAGAGATATGGCTTGGCCTTGCTTGTAACGTGGGTTCTGGTCGCATCGCCTGGCACGCGGTCTTAATTAGACCTAAATGATCACATCTGTCGAAACCTTGGTCGTGCGGGGTTCCCTGCAATCAAAGAACCACCTGCAGTCTATCCATTAGCGTCGCCACGGGGCATGGAGTACTAAATATAGACTGGAGTTTCAGTTGTTACCAGCCCTTTTCAGGATGGGGCTGACTGCAACAGTGATAAACACTGCAGAACAAGGCTTGTATAGCAGTTCTAAAGCTATAAGATTTTACTTTTTACACAACGTATATGTAAGCATGATGAAAAATGCATGCATACATATAAAATAGACATTAATATAGTGCCTTTGAAGTGGTAAGGCTATCAAAACAGCAGCATATGGCGTATAATATGCCCTACTTCTGTTTATGTGTAAACTCACAAGATAAAAAATAAGAGAAAGCTAAATATGAAGTCACCAACTCATTCACACAGTCAGTCAGTCAGTCAGTCAGTCAGCAACTCACACAGTCACTCAGTCAGTCAGTCAATCAGTTACCAACTCACACAGTCAGTTAGTCAGTCAGTTACCAACTCACACAGTCAGTCAGTCAGTCAGTCAGTCAGTCAGTCAGTCAGTTACTCAACTCAATCAGTCAGTCAGTCAATCAGTTACCAACTCACACAGTCAGTTAGTCAGTCAGTTACCAACTCACACAGTCAGTCAGTCAGTCAGTCAATCAGTTACCAACTCACACAGTCAGTTAGTCAGTCAGTTACCAACTCACAGTCAGTCAGTCAGTCAGTCAATCAGTTACCAACTCACACAGTCAGTTAGTCAGTCAGTTACCAACTCACACAGTCAGTCAGTCAGTCAGTCAATCAGTTACCAACTCACACAGTCAGTTAGTCAGTCAGTTACCAACTCACACACAGTCAGTCAGTCAGTCAGTTACCAACTCACACAGTCAGTCAGTCAGTCAGTTACCAACCCACACAGTCAGTCAGTTACCAACTCACACAGTCAGTTAGTCAGTCAGTTACCAACCCACACAGTCAGTCAGTCAGTCAGTTACCAACCCACACAGTCAGTCAGTCAGTCAGTCAGTTAGTCAGTCAGTTACCAACTTCAGTCAGTCAGTTAGTCAATCAGTTACCAACTCACACAGTCAGTTAGTCAGTCAGTTACCAAACTCACACAGTCAGTCAGTCAGTCAGTCAATCAGTTACCAACTCACACAGTCAGTTAGTCAGTCAGTTACCAACTCACAGTCAGTCAGTCAGTCAGTCAGTCAGTCAGTCAGTCAGTCAGTAACCAACTCACTCACACAGTCAGTCAGTCATTCAATCAGTTACCAACTCACAGTCAGTAAGTCAGTCAGTCAGTCAGTCAGTCAGTCAGTCAGTAACCAACTCACTCACACAGTCAGTCAGTCAGTCAGTCAGTCATTCAATCAGTCACCAACTCACACTGTCAGTCAGTTAGTCAGTAACCAACTCACTCACACAGTCAGTCAGTCAATCAGTCTGACAGTCGGTTTAAAGTCTTTTCTCAGATTTGCTCGTATCCACTTTTCACAGAGTTCTTAGTCCTTGAGAGGATATCAATGTATGGTGATTATCTGGTCCACAGACTTTCCCTTTTCAGAATCATATCCACTGGTAAATCCAAACGCAGAACATTTCCTTCCCATTTTGCTTCAGGTAAATCCAAACTTTATACATGAACACTAAATACCGGCTTTGGTCTTTATGCCTAACAAAATCCGTTTAAAAATCTATCTACCTCAAAGTCTTACAACTGTGAATATAACTAACCTAAATAAGTAAATCAAAGTTACACAAAAATACCTAAAATCAGTGACTATGAATAAAAACTGCGAATTTTGTTCTCAATGATAAAACTCCGTATAGTAATCTGATGTGTACTCTAGCACATTCAAGTGAAGACTGGGTCAATCGGCCACATGACTCACTATACATTAGGCATCTGCTGCCAGCCCCTTAGCGGACAGTGGCAGGCAGCTGGGCGGTTACGTTACCCATCCATTGCTATTTCGGTATCCCCGCACGGGGGAAGCAAAGGGGCAGCTGCCCATGCATGCCTGCTCAGACTGGGTCATGGGATTCGTGCAAATCCGGTGAGCTTTTCCTTTTGGGGGTGGGGGAGGGGTTACACCATAGGCGCCGACATTTGCTTTTGCCTCTGGGTGCATGGGTTCTACACAAGGAAACTGTTTATATTCTACATAATACATTGCTGTAGGTGAGTTTAAGTGCATTTTTCGGAGAAAGAAATATTGTTTTCTTGTCAAGGGTTACGTGGTTAGGAAAAGTATTTGAAACTCACGTGACGGTGTCAGTTATGCAACTTTACTGCATACATGGTCCCAAATTTGTGTATGTAGTCCGTCTTATATACAGGAAATTTGCAAATTTGAATTTAAGGTACGAATTCTTCTGAGTGCGACCCACCCACTGAACTTTCTCTCTGGGTCATTCGCGGTTTGACATTTTCTTCCATTAATGTCGGTCATTAACCAATTGCAGTTACTAACTGTAGAGAGTAGAGTGACCAGAGTCCGACGCAGACTTGAATGTGACTCAGATCACCGAATGGTGGTTGAGATTCTTTCGACCAGATTGAAGGCTAACACGACTAGGGCCATGATGTCTAATAAATGTGAGATCAGGCTCGTAAAAGACCCATTATTATGAATGACTATGAAACAGAATTGAGAGAATGTAATATTGCAACAAGTCTTGAAGCCTTGAAGGTTACACGAACTTTAGACATCTTTAAGAATGTAACACATGAAGTAGCGCTCCCGACCTAACGGCAATGAAAACTGAAATAAGTGTTCACTGTATCGTACAAAGGTAGCAGCATCGGCTATGTATATACCGCTGGACAAAATGCATAGCCAATTTACAAGAACTGTAAGAGAAACTATTTCTTTTATGGACTTTGACTGCAAAAATTAACAAGGGCCTAAAACGTACGTGCTCCATTGGATATCAACTGCTACAAAATGCGTTGGCTTCTGCTGGGGGAGCTTACGACACTTTCCCAGACCCCTAGTCGTTATAGGCTTCGTGCCTTCAGCACTCGCGAATTCGGCGCTTGGAAAATGAGCACCACAGGAAAACTTTTTGTTCGTGCCTCTGGCTCAGATCCATACCTTGGCCCCCCCAACTTCGAAGCTCTGACGACGCCACTGGGTCTATCCAGAACTTACAACACAAGGACAGACGAGCTTATGCTCATCTCATGGTGCAATGGCTGCTGCTTGATTTAGGATGTCACTGTATAGCTAATAAATACCGTGGCTGCTTCCTATGTGGTGCTATACTCTATGTTCGGCCGGTTGAGCAGCGGACAGAGCGGTATGTAGAAAAATATCAAGATACAGTTCACTCCTGCACAGCATCATTTTATTCCGCTGGCCTTTGAAGCTCTGGGCCTATGTATTAACGGCGCTGCCCTCGATTTTTATCACGGAGCTAGGACGCTTGCTATAGCATGTATCTGGAGACGCAAGAGAAACATGCTGTCTTTTCCAGCACTTAAGTTATCAGTTGATGGGATCCAGCGTTTTAATGCTGTCGCGTATAGGCCTACTGGAACTCGGCAAGTTTGAGCCAATCCATTGTCTATTTCTCTTGAGCTTCTTTCCGGTCCCGATGTATGTATAGACCTATGACAATAATAAGATGCTGATGCTGATTACAGTGATGATATTTTAATATTAATATAATTTAACATGGAGTCTGTAGCGTATACGGGAATGAGCGGGGAGATAAAAAGGAGCCATAGCCAGGGAAAAGATAGGACAGACTGCACAGGACAGTACAAGGAGAGGACAGGGAGATGGCAAAGGACAGAACAGGAGAAGCCAGGAAGAAAAAAATGACAGGATATGGAGAGGCCATCGAGACAGTAATGATAGAACTGACTTTGACAGGAACCGGAGAGGGGCAGAGAGAAAAAAGGACAGAGAGAGAGAGAGAGAGAGAGAGAGAGAGAGAGAGAGAGAGAGAGAGAGAGAGAGAGAGAGAGAGAGAGAGAGAGAGAGAGAGAGAGAGGACGGTGGATGGAGGAAAAGAGATGGATATTACGACTATAACGTACCATTGGCTCAAGGTCGTCTCTATTGGCTTCTATCGGCGTGGGGTATATATGTTGATCCTGATTGTAGATGGCTATGAATTATTTCATGCTTCCTTAAACTATTGTCTCGGACGGTATGGACGGACGGACGGACGGACGGATGGACGGACGGATTGATGATCGGATTATGACGGATGGACGGACGGACGGGATGGACGGACGGACGGACGGACGGACGGACGGACGGACGGAGCTGTTCCCATAGATCCCTTCTGTAATCTTCCATCAATTTAAAAAGACGTCTCTGACTGTTTCTGGTTTTCTATCTAGATCATATTGGTCGACCTTGAGTTGTCTTTCTGTCTCGACAAAGGAAAAGAAAAACGGACAGACAAAACAGACAAAGGCCCAAAGCAAAAAGGCCC
>JACEVL010003405.1:0-13281 GCA_020284085.1 Aporrectodea caliginosa
CTCGCTCTGAGAGCACTGATGCTTACTGAGAAGTTTTACTGAAGTCGACATTAAAAGTTGAACGACTTGATATCTATTGACTATAAATTGACAGTAGACAAGATCGTAAAGCTTCTTTTTGGAATTGAATCTCTAACAAATATTCTGCAGTATTCAGTCTTCTTGTTTCTACTTGTTTTCTTCTAGATTAATGTGCAGCATAAGGTGAGACCCGTATGGTCTGAACATACAACTTCGATATGGAAAGAGGAGTACTGTGAAATTTTCATTTTCATTCTGGCAGGGTATGTAGGCCCTATGCATGCATATAATTATGCAAGTGCCTAGCTAAGATTTTGCACAGTGCGTGTGATACGCAGGGTCAAGAATGTCATCTGAGACGAAAAATGGGCCTTTGAAGACTTCGGATAGTGGTTTAAATAGTGTAAATAGGCTTATATACGAACCTAAATTATAGCCTAAGTTTGGACACGATAATATCATCAAAATAATACACATGTGTTAATAAAACACGTTCTAAATATAATAACCGCCTAAACCTTTACTGAAAGAGAGAGACATAAAACGTGAAATTGTGAAAGCTCACTCTTGAGGAGCCACCTTGTTTCATATATAATAATCTCCGGATGTCGTATCTATTGTGAAACAGATTCTCCGGAGGGAGACTTTTAAGGGGAGACTTTTAGTTGTGCCAGCGTGTGAGTGTTACCGTCCGCTGCGACCGTTTAATTAAGCTGTAAGGAACTTAGAATATAGAGTTAGGTCTAGCTGTCAAGTGTCGATGAGATTTTATCAGTGATGCTCGACGTGTGTGCGAGATTCCCACCAGTAATTTTAACTGTTTATAGCTATTCAAACGATTCCGATATTTACGGACACGCTGCCACCAAGAAAATGCACAGAGAGAACGCACAGACAGAGATAGACGGAGTGACAGAGATAGAATGAGATCGAGGAGGAACCAATATTATATACAGGTAGGAAAAACAAACAGCTCGAATATTCAGGTCAGACTTGACAAATTTAGACCGATAAGCCCACAAGACCTATACAGAGGAACTGTCGGACGAACTTGCATAATGCACGTGAACACATAAAGAGATAAAATGGCATCCGTTTCACTTTCAACTGTATCAAGTAAGACCATCTGTTATATAATGCAACAAAGGACTTGGATTGATCGAGTCAATCGCGTTGTAAAAAGTCGTCGAAGCAGTTGATGTCTGATGTGGCTACTTGTCAGAATGCCTCAGTAGCGATGTCTCTCCAGCCTTAACCTTCTGGCATTGCCTTGCCGGCCATTAGGCTACTATTATATAAGTAAAGGAAGAGTGTGACTTGGGCCGGGAGATGGTTCAACGCTCTGACAAATCAACTGTTTAAAGATTGTTTACAATTCATCGTGACTATTAACACCGCCAGGCATCAAACTAAGTTTTCCAATTGAACGACCATCCGCTACAGAGTCTCTTCTCTAAGCGACCATATCGACGCCTAAACGACAATGCAACTCTTTAGAGGATTGTCTTAACATTTGGAAAACCCGTATTATAATAATAACAATAATGGTAGCAGTTATCAGAGACATAGGCGCCGACTCCACAGGGGCAACAGGGACTTTCGCCCCAGTACTCGCCAAGGTTCTGGGGCGAGAGTATAGTTTCGCCCCAGTACTTTTTGGCCATTGAAAATTCCAAATGCTTAATAAAACTTATTCATTTTTAGTTAAAGAACTAAGGAGCGCCTCTGCGGCCTCCATATTCAGAAAAATGCCATATCAAAAACCGCTTATAAAACGCTGTGTGACTCGGGTTTAACTTCAGCCTGCGTTAGAAATTTGATATGGCTACATACCAGAGACCCTTAGAAAATGGCAGGCCGCATGTGTGATATAATTCGTTGATGGACATGTTCCATCTGTCTGAGCGCTGTTGGGTAGATATCGAGGGTGAATCATTCACTGTGAATGCGTTTTGTATGGGGATGACTCGATCGGTTGCACTTGGGAACATTTAGCTATACATCCTGAGAGTAAGACACTTCGCTCCATCGCAGTGAGGACTGTTAGGGCCAATTTAAGGTCAACCTTGCATGGCATGCCAATGCCATCTGTCTCTCTAACCCCTCTGTCCCTCCGTCTCTCCATACTTACATACGTTAAGATAGACAGAAGAGCAAAAGTTAGGGAAGCTCAGTTGAACGTAGACCTATCGGAAAATTTTTGGGTAGCGCGAAAACGGATCGGTACGCCACTCTCTGAAAGATTGGTGTTTATAAGTGTTAACAAATCTTTCAGAATTGAATTATTGATGGTCAGTTGGTCACAGTCTTAAAGGTTACTAACTAGTGACTTACAATTAGAAGTAGAGACTGTGCCGCCGCTGCTTCCGCTGCCACCGCTCAATGAAGCGGCGGTAGCGGCCTCTGGTTCTAATTAGTGGTACTGCTTACACAGTACCTGAAAGCGATGGACGTGCCGCCCATGCAAGTTCTGGTAAGCGACCATTCAATAATAAATGACTCACGACTATCCGTAGCTAACTGCACCTGTCACTACATGTACTACTGAAAAGGCATTTTCTGGTATTAGGCGACTGTAAACGTATTTGCGAAAAACTATGACACAGACAAGATTAAACAACATTGCACTTTTGTACTGTCATCGAGCACACCTGGAAGCAGTGGACATTGACACAGTTCTGTAAGAATTCATAAGTAAATGCACTGTTCGGCAAAATACATTCGCCATGAAGTTGAAGTAAGACTGTAGGCTAACTCAAGTGCCTTAACTGGCAAACTTTATGGGTATATCTGTAGCCTAACTGCGATAACATGAGATTTGTTAGTGAAAGTAGTTTGTTAGTGTTAGTTAGTAGTAACAGAAAACTGAAATTTTTGTAAGTAATACTCATGGTTGTTGTTTGCTCGTCTTGATGATTGAGCAAGAGGAAGCACTGCATGTTGCATAGTTGGTCCAGTTGAAAGGGCTGGAGGAAAGGGGACTCGGGAGAGGGAAGACAGGGCAGGACAGGGTCGTTTTTAAGGTCGTCGTAGACCCTAGGCACTCTTGCTTTCATAGGCCCAACTCAACTGCCAGCTCTGAAATTGATGTTTTTAATGGCGAGCCAGTGGCAATATTTTTCCAGCACGTGGCGGGACAGGGTGCCGACGGCACCTGAGCAAAATGGGGTAGGGTCTGGGAGGGAGCTGGGTGAGCCCGTCCATAGAAAACTTTTGCAAAACTAAATCTTAAATGGTGCGGTTGGTTTTTACCATACAAACAATCAAATTAGGTTTAAAAATCTTAATTTTGACCTTCATTATCAGTACAAACATCAAATAAAACTCACGAAAGCGCTAAAAATGACAAATTTAATCTTTATTCTCAAATTACATAGTCTTTAGGCAATTTTCCGAGGTTCAAAAATAACTCATCGGTGGGCCAGAAATTGCCGCTGGGCCGGCTTTTTGACAACCCTGTAATATATTAAAGTGATTTTGCTAATGCAAAGAGCTGTAAAGTTCACATAGTCTAGGCTGTTGCACAACTCAACTTAACTTTAAGTTAATAGGCCTATTAAACTGTTTCAGTACAGTTACAAAAATACTAATTTAGAAATAGAAATCTCCTTTTTTCATTTTCGAGTCAAATTCAATCATTTTTCAATATCTCATTTTCAGACTTTCGTAGGCCCCTGAAAGGTTCGTATAGGCCCTAGGAACAGTGCCTATAGGATAAAACGGCCCTTGAGCAGGATAGGCTAGGCGAAGGGATCGTCCGATCACGGAATCATGAGAACGAAATTTTTGCCCCAGTACCTTTTACTAAAAGTCGGCGCCTATGATCAGAGAAATATGGAATAAGCTCTCATTTAAATAAAAAATATCATGTTTAATTACTAGTGGCTAAAACCTAACTAAGACTCACGATTTTGAAACCATACATTCTTGGCCTATTGCTAAGATTGGCAAGCGTTCAGCCTAATAACATATGAAGACGATAATAATATTATAAGCTTAGTAGGCTATTAGTTGTATCTGAAGCGATTAGGCCTATGGGGCCTACCTACGAATCTCCGTTTTGAATATGTTGTGTCTTCGGACGCGGCGCGTCCTACCATCGCATCAGATAGTGCCAGTCAGCGAGAGTGTTCTGCGATCGTCCAAAGAAGTTGTAGGCAAAATGTGTCCTTGAAACATAGCGCACCATAAACTTAGAATACGATGTTAGGTCCAACTGTCAAGCGCGGATGAGGCTTTATCAAAGCTCATTCAAATGTTCGACATATGTACGAAATCCTCACAAAATGACTGTGTCTTGCGAATGATCCGGTGTCTGTGCTTTGCTTTAGATTAGCGCTTAAGAAATTTGAAATTCACGTTTAGGTTTCCCAAAATTTCATAAATTACCGGTATTGCATAGCAATGACTGATGTCTTCCATTATCAAGAATTGCTTTGTGAGGTAGACAAAATTCAAAAATATTGAATTCGCCAAAATTTATAACCTCAAATTGCAATCACGTAACAAAACTTTGACGACAGCTCCAATATTAATTAATTATTAAATTTTTAACATTTCAACTCTCTCCCTCCCTCCTTCTATCTCCCGGCGAATTTAGCTGAACGCAACCGCGTCCACTATGTCTACGTGAAAATAATTACGACATTTTTATGACTCTCAACATTGATAAAAATGTCAGATGACAGATTTAATAGGCACAATTTATTAGGATCTTCTGTCGATGCGGTCTGGATTTATTATTTTGAGAATTCAAAAGATGCAGGTGTCCGTTTTAAATGAAACGTTTGAACCTCTATTTAAGACTTTGTTAGCGCTATGTGGAAGATGACGACTTTGAATTTCTACCAACGATGACAGCTTTAAATTTCGTTTGGGTCCTGTTCATCTTGAGCAACAGCCTCGAGATAAATACTCTCGCAGCTCCAAGTCCTGGATGCCAGTCCGTGGGTACGGCTGTGCTAAAGAAGTCCTTCTGGACTTTCAACAGAGATCGGAAGGTTCTTCAGTGGATTCGACCTTCTAATAAGCCCAGCAAAGTTCCGCAATGCATCGTAAGTGAGTGTAAATGTTTTTCTATAACGACCTTATGGCCTCGACTTTGCACATTTTTCGATGAGTTTCCAAGTCACATTTAGTACACGCTCCTCATTAAAGGTTGCACAGTAAGGCGCTATAATAGGTCAACTATACTCCCACCTCATCGAATTTTGATGAATGCATGCAAATAAGTTCGTTCTCAGAAGTTGGCTGCACATGTCATCTTGAAATTACGATAACTACAAAAGTCCTCAGTCAAGTAGCGCCTGAAGTGCAAATGGATGTAACTGAAAGTCATTTTTATCTGTAGACATGTAAATTAACACATTTATAGAATCGCTTTCAAAGTTATAAAAAATACACATAAAAGGATGCAATATATTAATGCACGAGTGATTCTTTAAGCTTAACGCCAGAACTTAACAACGTATTTAACACCAGCATGCACATCTGTCCACATTAAAACTAATAAACGTCTGTAAGATAATTCTCAGTTTTCAACTGAGTGTTTGACTCATAAATCAAACTTTATGTTGCAACTCAAGTTTATCAGTCCAATTTTGTGCTGAACAAATCGTGTAAGAATTTTCCCATTAGGCCTACAGAGCGTCAGAAATACACACACGCATATGCATAGACTATATTTATGAATTGCATTAGAATGTCATACTATGCGTTGCCTGCTGCCTCAATCACTGTGTATGTTGTTGGTGTGCAGTGTGATCCGGCAGTCGGAGGATTGGGCGACGTTACCAGAATCGATCTAACCGACCCAAAGAAGGGAACTATGTCTTCAAACCAAGTCTGTTCTGGTTGTCTTGGTGAAGAGATCGCTGATGTTGGAGTGAGATTTTCTCCAGCTGAGAACGAGAACCTGGGTAAATTTGAACCATGCGATGGAATTACGGTCTACAGGTAATGAAACAGAAGACACGTACATTTATGATCAGGAAAAAGTGATCAATAATTATTGACCCTTTTCTTCACGTCCTTGGATTATAGAGTGGTTGCGCTTCAGGTTATAAGAACCCCTCTCCGGCCTATGCGAAATATGTAAACTGCTGTAACTTCTGATTGGATGGTCCAATCTGAACATATTTGGTATGTATGGTTTCAGAATCTGGAGTTGCGAGTGATATTAGCATGCATATTGCCCATAAAGCAGTGATGGATGGTGCCAGTGTTGGCGCATATCCACAAAAATAGAGAATGGGTCATAAGAAAGTTGCTAGTAAACCGGCTATACTAAATCGAACGTAGGCCTACATATAGGTAAGCATTGCATATTATTCTTGTCCAGCTACTTCGTACATGTGCACTTGCAAAGACGTGTGCATTTCAATTTTGCATTCATGCACTTGCTTAGAGAGCAGGTAGTTGAGTAAGTGCACTTCACTTCAAGGGGCTGCGAGGTCCAAGTGGGAAGCAGCTTGCCTTTCTCTTCCTCTTCCTGCCACCCATGATTAGTGGAGTGGTTGAAAGCATCATTCGTTGGGGAATTCTCTCCACGTCCCTAGTCTTCAGTGAGAACACATTCATTCGGACAAATATCCAAGGCATGATCTTTCATTCATATTTCAACAAGTACTTCTGCCCAAGAGTTCGCAACGAATTGAAACGAATCGTCGAGAGTAGATATTGTCTGGGACCAGCATCTTTCATTGACAATAAAAGGAGGGACAAGGGATAACGTTGTTTTCCCTTGTCCCTCAGCGCAGGTCTTCTATTTGTACTTTTGCAGAGTATCAGCATGAAATGCGCAGTGAAATTCATAACTGTCTGAGCCCCAAAAGGGAGCGCATAATGTTGGTGCAAGATCTGAAGTCACTCTGGTTTCGTATGAATGTTTTTAGATGTCGTTGTACGAAGTCAAGTAGTGTATCAACAAGATCAACAGCTAAAACGACTATACCAACAACATCAACAACATCAGCGACTATGCCAACATCAACAACATCTGCGACTATACCAACAACATCAGCAACTATACCAACAACTACAACAACAACAGCATCACCTGAAGGTACGAACCTACTTCTCCTTTCGGGGGATGCGACTAGGTTTTAGTGTACTATCGCTGAAACTACAGACTACGAAAATACACTGAGATAACTCACAGACAGGGAGAGCAAGCCAGACGGAGTGACATAGATAACAAGAAAACGAGAAAGATCCAACATACAGGAGGGCAGACGACAGGCAGCGGGAATTCAGGTCAGACTACAACAATTCTAGACCGATACTGCAGATGGCGAAGAGAAAGAAAATTTTAGTTGTTTCGAGGAAAACTATCTTTCTCAGGAGGCAAACCAGACACTTCATTTGAAATTTACTTGCTTGAAAATCGAGTTTCGATTGAATGAATAGTTACAGCTATAGCCTACAACTCATCGTTCTTCTTGCCAAATCCCCAGACTACACTATAATCGTTCTCCAGCGCAGCCATAACAAATTGTTGCAATATTGCTACTGCTCAAGGAGTAGATGATTAAAGTTGAGGCAGAGCAAACTATGGAAGGATGGTTAAATTCATTGGCGTTGAAAATCTATTTAAGCTCATGTCTAATTAAGCTAAGGGAGCTTGGCGATTTAGAAGTTGGTCTGATGAGATCCTGTTTTATTTTAAGAAACCAAGCTGTAACGTGTGTCCTTTCGTTCTCACAAAAATCATATTATTTTGATGCACTGTATATAAAAGTTTGTATATATAAAGTCAAGGTTTAGAACTGCATAAGTTGTTTAAAGGTTATTAGAGTGTAGGAGGTTAATTATTGCATAAATTAATCGCACCAGTATCTTGACAAGCAGTACAAGGAATAATAAAAATTTAGATAGGAATCAGGGTTACTTTGAGATTCTGAGACGATTTGGCGAGTTGTGATCGGGCGACTACTACTATTCCTTTATTGCACCAACTCATTGACACAAACGCAACAAAGTAAACTGCGAAACACTCAACCGTGACAAAAAACTTGTGTGGCAGCCATGAAAGGCGTCGGAAACCCTAAGTTGAATATTAGCTTCTGTAAACTGTCGTCAGTTCGTTGATCCGCGATTTGTCGCCTTCACGACAGAATGCGTGGATTAACTTCAATTGTGTGGTGACTGTCGTGGGCTTCGGTAGTCTCGCGAGGCTATTTCATCTTACTACTCCTGATCGGTCGACAAACTGTGATAATCGACCACTACACGGGCAAGATGAACACCAGGTTGAATTTCCTGTGCCTCTGTCATCCAAGCAGGCGCTACAGTAGTCAAATCCCCATACAAAGTTTTCACCGGGACATCGCTCTGGCACCTAGGGGACACTATAACCTCCTCGGCAACGATCACGCGCCGGCACCACATTGACCCATTACCTCTCACCAGGGAGATACGCTTACGGTCAATATACAAGGCCCCAGTCCCAAAACTTAAGCGACAGCGATGCTCCCTTAACCAGTCCATCCCAAGCATGGGCTCAGCAATTTGGTCGGATACCAAAAACTTAGTATGAATCTGCAAACCACCCGCTATCTTAATAGGCACCTGGACCTCCCCAAGGACGCGTATAGCAGTGCAATTAGCAGCCATCAAAAAGCGATTGCAAGAACGAAGCTCTAACCCATCGACGGTAGATGAAGGCACCAGGCTGACCTCCGATCCAGTGTCGACCAGGCACAGCTGCGATCGTCCGTGAATCGTCCCTCGAATGTAGATTGCGTTCTTGCTTGCTCGGTCCGGCAGGCTCAGGCGTGTCGTGTTGTTTCTGGCCACCGGGTCCGGTGGCATCGTAGCTTGTTCATCATCGGCCGGTGCGTTGTCGTTCGGTCGGTTGCGGAAGCGGCGTGCTTGACGGCAGTTACGCGAGATGTGACCTGCTCGTCCACAGTTGTAGCAAGTCACCGATCGTCGCGTGTTCTCCGATGGCGTCGTAGGTTGTTCATCGGGGCGAGCGTCTCGACCCGGTCCATCGTTCATCGAAGTTCCTCGGCGGATCTCGCGGAGTTGGCGGTCGATTCGTTGCTCAATCTCTCGCTGGAATCGTCGCTGCTCCTCCATCTGCGTAGCCAGAAACCGGTCCAGCTGCGATTGCAACTGGGGGTTCACGTCGGTTTCCTGGGCTCCACGAACTCTGTTCGGCTGTCTTCTCCGGTCGTCGGAGTCGGTCGTTCGCTGGTAGGCTTCCAGGCGAAGCGCCGTCCGGTAGGCTTCATCAAGAGTTTTCGGCTCTCGCTCGCGTACTTTGAGCGAAAGTTCTCGGTCTCTCATCGCTTCCAAGAAGGAGTCCTTCGCGATGATCTGCGTCGTCTCGTTGGAAGGCACCGGGTAGGCTAGGACAACCAGCCGTCGGATCTCATGCAGCAGATCACTCAGGTTTTCTTCCGGTCGTTGGCGGCGATAGTACAGCTGAGCACGGAAAGTTTCTGCTTGGCCCTCCGTCCCGTATCTTTGGCGAAGGCGTTCGACCAATTCTTCATAACTCACGCTCGGTTGAGCGCCGAAGTCCCACAGGAGTTGCGTTGCGGCCTTCTCAAGCGAACATCGTAGGTAGTCGACTCGGTCTGCGGCCGTCCACTGGTTATGCCTCGCGCAAACCTCGAATTGCACTAGGAACGACTCCAACGAGCCCGTCCCATCGAACTTGCCTGGTTTCATCGGCGTCGGGCGGTTACGCAGCAAACCACCGACACTTTCCAGTAGATTTGTCGTAGAATTCATCGGCTCGCCCGTCTTTTCAGTCTCTTCGGTCTTTACGCGGCCGTCCGATTTCAATTTCATCTTTTCTGTCGTCGATTCGCCCGTCTTTCCTCGGATGCTCGTTCTCTCCGGTTTCACGGTCGTCTCTTCTTCCCTGTCTTCGCGGAAGCTCGGTCTCAAATTCATCTTTTCATCTCTCGGTTCGCCCATCTTTTCTCGGATGCTCGATCTCACCGGCTCTGGGTCGTCGAAGTTGACTTCGGACAGCACACGGATTCGGTCTGACGGCATCTCCATCGTTGCTCTCCTCGCGGCTGGCGTCGACGTCTCGGCAGGCGTTCGGACTTGACTTGGCATCCGGAAGGCAATCTCATCGTCATCGTCGTCGTCTTCTTCACGGAGCATCATCGGTTGATTCTAGCGTCGTCGGCTGGCGGAAGACTCGAACCCCACGTCTTCTGGTACCAGTGTAGCGGAAAACCCCTCTCAGTCGTCTCAGTAAGACGATTCGAACCCTTCTTCGGGTGGCGAAGGTAGAGGTTTCTGCTCAGGAGGCAAATAGTCTCGCGCGTCGCTCGAAGGAGCGCAAGTCCGGCGTCTGGAGTATAGCAGACGGCTTAAGGCGCTCGCCGTTGACGACGTTCTCAAACCAACCAAGACAAGTCAAAGTCACTAGGTTTTGAACCCGTATATTGCTGCACAACGTCAGCCCACTCTATCACGGTCACACAGACCAGCAACGGCAAACAGTTTCACAATCAAATCGAACACCAAGTCACCAAGTCAAAATGCATCGTCAATCACCACAGCACCTCGCAAAGTCAAATGCATCGTCCTCGCTACAGCAAGTCTAGTTCTTTTATAATATAATTGGGAGGGGGAGACCTGTCAATCACAGAGCGTGCAGAAGCCGGACGGGGAAGGGATACCCCGTGCAAGGCCCAAGGAGGCGGAGCGTGCAGAAGCCGAGATGTGTGCAAGGCCCGAAGGAGGCGGAGCGTGCAGAAGCCGAGAGGTGTGCAAGGCCCGAAGGAGGCGGAGCGTGCAGAAGCCGAGAGGTGTGCAAGGCCCGAAGGAGGCGGAGCGTGCAGAAGCCGGACGGGGAAGGGATACCCCGTGCAAGGCCCGAGGAGGCGGAGCGTGCAGAAGCCGGGAGGCGACCGTGCAAGGCCCAGGGGAAGGGAGACCCCGTGCAGAAGCCAAGCGACACACACACATAGAAACACGGCGACAAAACAGCAACGCACACGTACAAACACAGAAACAGGGCAGAAACACGCACACACACACAAAACACGGCAAGCCAGACCCGCTCCCAGGGAGGGCAACCCCTAAAATCCTCCATCATCAATAATAATTACACTACTACTACTACTACTACTACTACTACTACTACTACTACTACTACTACTACTACTACTACTACTACTACTACTACTACTACTACTACTACTACTACTACTACTACTACTACTACTACTACTACTGCTAATTAGCTACTACTACTACACTACTACTACTACTACTACTACTACTACTACTACTACTACTACTACTACTACTACTACTACTACTACTACTACTACTACTACTGCTACTACTGGAACTGATGCTAGCTGATTCTAACTTCTGCTGCTACTGTTGTTATAAGAATGCTATATAATTAATAGTACTACTACTACTACAACTATTACTAGCTACATCTACTACTACTACTATTAATAATAATAATATTAATAATAATAGTAGTAGTAGTAATGATAATAGTAGTAGTAATAGTAGTAGTAGTAGTAGTAGTAGTAATAGTAATGTAAGTAATAGTAGTAATAGTAATGGTAATAATATTAATAATAACCAATAATAGTAGTAATAGTAATGTAATAATAATAATAATAATAATAATAATAATAATAATAATAATAATAATAATAATAATAATAATAATAATAATAATAATAATAAGAACACGCACTTTTTCGTGCCTCTTGCTCTCGAGACCTTAGGTCCAATTAACACCACTGGCCAAAACTTTATATCAGATCTAGGTCGTAGTCTGACGCTGTCCACAGGAGACACCAGAGAAACCTGCTTCTTGCTGCAGCGTCTCTCTATAACTGTCCAGCGGTTCAACTCGGTGGCTTTCCGCGGCACTTTAGCGGAGCCAGACCTAAGGGAGATGTGACACAAACGGCATTTATGACGTTAATTTCAGACGACAGCTTGTCTATTGATGTATTGATGTTGATTGATTGAGAGAATAAATATTGTTGATAATAATAATAATAATAATAATAATAATCGAAAGCAAATGATCTTCAAAGAGCAATACAAAGATTAACCATACTTTACACACATGATGCTCTTGTTTTGCTTAGAAACAGTTTGAGTGTTCCGAAGCTACTGTACAGTATGCGAACAGCCGTCTGTGTTGATTGCCCAAGCTTGGCTCGGTTCGACCTTCTGCTGAGAGAAGGGCTATCAGCCATATTGAATGTGGAACTTGATGATGACCGTTGGCTTCAGGCTTCTCTGCCGGTGAGAGATGGTGGTCTGGGAGTTCGTTGTGCTTCTACGCTGGCACTTTCCGCCTTTCTGGCTTCTGCTGCAAGTACAAGCGAACTGCAGGCATGCATCTTACCCACAGAGTCGGCTGAGATACCCTACGAACTTGCAAATTCAGCACTCACCGCTTGGTTGACCCTGACAGGCGCAGAACCACCAACAGGAGCAGCAACTCATCGTCAAAAAGAATGGGACCTCCGATGTACAGACAAGGCATGGACAGGCCTGTTCGAGTCCACTAGCTGTCCACGCGATCGTGCTCGCCTGCTAGCTTCACGAGCACCTCATTCTGGAGACTGGATGCTAGCTCCCCCTGTTACTGCTTTGGGCCTGCGCCTCTCAGACGAGGAAGTACGACTCGCAGTCGGAGTGAGGCTAGGGACAGCACTCTATGAACCACATCTGTGCCACCACTGTCGACAAAAAGTCGACGCAAGAGGACTCCATGGGCTGGTTTGCAGAGGAGGCGGCGGAAAACATCAACGACACAGTATGTTAAACGACATCATCTGGAGAGCACTCGGCAGAGCAAAAATCCCGTCACAGAAAGAACCTCTCGGTCTGTCAAGAGAAGATGGAAAGCGACCAGACGGTGTCACGCTGATCCCTTGGTCACGTGGACGATGTCTTGCATGGGATGTGACAGTGCCCGACACCTACGCCACGTCTCATCTTGGCCATACATCTACTGGAGCTGGGGAAGCCGCCGAACGTGCAGTTGTCTCCAAGAGGGTCAAATATTCCACCATCACCACCACCCACGATTTTGTAGCGGTCGCCTTAGAGACTGCCGGCGCTTGGAGCAAAGAGGGACTGCAGTTCGTTTCTGAGTTGGGAAGACGGACAAGTGACGCAACCCATGATCCAATGGAGTCATCATATCTTTTCCAGCGGATCTCAGTGGCTCTTCAACGGGGGAACGCCATCTGCCTCTCCGGGACACTGCCACCGATCTCTGAACTCTGCTGAAATGACAAT
>JACEVL010003406.1:0-12494 GCA_020284085.1 Aporrectodea caliginosa
AGAGCCAATTTAATTATTCAAACCCAATTCCATCATTTAGCGCAATTAAATCATGACCTGCTGTCTCATCTTCCTACCGACAGTGTACGGTCAGTGTACTCAACTATAGCTGCGTTGGCTAGGGTGCAAGTGGAACAGAAATCTAGAACCAAATTTTTGCCCTGACGGGGGAGATTGAGACGGCGAAGGACAGGACTGGCCACCAGTCCCCAATTATGCCGAGGCCAAGAAAATGAAGTCGCAGACACTTCATACACATGGCTGCCTCTCAGGCTAGCTTAAGGCACTGCTCCTTCTCCTCTTCCTACTACTACTCATATACTCCAATCATGACTAGGTAAACACAATCTATCCATTTCATTACCAAGCTGATCGAAAGTTGATCATCATGCCATCGTTAATAAATGAATTAAAAACGCCGCAGTAGCGTGAAACCGATATAGAGTTTCTGCAATCATTATTCGGCTCTCTCTCTTCGTTTCGTCATTTCTATACTAATTAGTTCAGTTCATCGCAACTGGTCTTCGGGCACAGTGTGCGTGCGCCCGCCACTGATGACTCTTTCAGTTTACTGTGCATTGTTTTGCTAACTGGTGTAATGTAGGCTATTCGTTCTTAATGACATTTGACATCATACGAATATATGATGTTAAAATTTAATGTCATATATACTATATTATGCTATCGCAGAGTGCCTCTGAGTAGACATCTTGAGGGGCGCTATCTCAACAAATGTGCAATTACATTACAATTAGATCTACATTACATTTATTCGTTCGTTCATTCACCCTTCGATCGAACACGAGATACATGTACGAGCCACATCAAACGATGCTGGCTTCAAGACGATGAATTTAGTACAATTGAATCGGAAGAGGCAGCAGCAGCAGCATCAGCAGCACATTTAGCCGGCTGGAGTGGTTGCTTGGCTGCACTGGTGGCTGCCTACCCGAGTGATGCTTGACGAGGTCTTCGATGGATGTCGCTCTGTACTTGGTCGTGATGTAACATCTGCCGTCGCCTGGGTCACGGATGCGATAGTGTTTCACGATCTGCTGACCTTCGACGTCTAGGTCGACGACTGACAGGCTGTAGGTCCCTGCAGCAAAGAACAACAGGACTCAGAAACAGACACACAAACGTATTCAGCATACACACGCGTACAGACACAAGCATATAGACACACATATACAGACACATGGATACAGACACAAGCATATAGACACACATATACAGACACATGGATACAGACACAAGCATATAGACACACATATACAGACACATGGATACAGACACACACATATAGACACACGTATTCACACATAGACATGCAGACACATTGTAAGAGTACAGACGTACGCATACAGACACACGTATAAAGACACATAGATACAGAAAACGGACGGAAGGTTGGAAAGAAGGTGGGACAGAGTGACTGACAGACGGAAGGAGGGACTTTGATCATGGCAGCATTTAAAAGGAATGGACTATGGAGGGTTTCATTGTCGGATGTTCTAGACTTAACGCTACCTAATACAACTCAACACTGTGCATAGAACGTTTACCTTTATTAATCATAATACACTAAGCTACAGATTACACAATGCTAGGTGAGCAGCAGCCACACTCGTATATTTAACCGGTCGCTAACTCAGCTCCGCAAAACACTGGTTTTATACCCCGGCAAGATAACCCCTTGCCTGCACACACCACTCAGGCTACCAACTCTGCTTGCCAACCGCTGTCACTGCACACACACCTAGGCTGATACTACACACCTACATACTACACTACATGCCCCCCTAAGTGAATGACCGTGCCGCGGTCATTGATATATATCATAATCACCATAAAATGACAACTTAGCGTAACTATAACGATGCAGATACAGTAATAAACAAAAACACCACGACATACATATGCTAACCAATACCAAGTCCAACTCATAAGAATGTCAAATAAGCAAAAGCAAGCAAACTATAATAAAATGCAATGTAACTCAAAATCCATTAGTTCAACCAAAACATTAACTAGATAAAGACTGAATATCAACCAACTCAATGCTAGGTGAATACGGAACAGGAGAAGAATCAGCTGATACATCCAAAGCCAAAGGAACAGTGAATTCAGCACTGGATATAAAAAGTTTCACGTAGTAACGCTTATGAATTCCAATTATATGACGCAATCTCCCAGCTGTGGAGCAGGAAATTCTTAATGACTGCGGCAATACAACACGAATCTGCGAATGTTTATGTAACAAGCTACTTGCCAATCAAAGAGTAAACTAGACCATAAACAATGACGCTGAAGACGAACCCGCGATATAGCACTTAAAGCCATGATCTCATAGTCATTAACAGCAAAGTGAAGTCTATGCCAAGGAAGAACCACCGTGTTAGTTGCGTTTCCGATATGAATGACTGGTAGATGTCACACAGCACTTGCACCGTTTACGAAAAACCCCAACCAACAAAATGAGAACCAATAAACTAATCACCACAAATACTGGATGATGGAGAAAATATCCATACTGACGGAACCGACTGAGCTGGAATCACACGAGGCAACGACAAAACAATCAACCGATGTACCTTTACCACTAGATAAATTGTTACTATGATAAGTAAACCAATCAAAGCAAACCCACACTAACAAAACACCGAAAGTAAAGGACAATTATGAATATGCAACAATGACAAATATATATCGAAGCAAGCAACGATCACGCAATACAACTAAATACACTAAAAGTGACTAACAAAACACCTTATACTTAAATAACGCCCACAACCATTGCCAAGGTCATAATACCGAAAACGAAAGTATAGATGACTTGAACTCTCAGTCGCTGCGTTGCGGCTAACCCACCACATGTGCACAACTCAGGATACTATCAACAATAAAAGCCAAATGATGGTGATGAATTAAAATATAAAATCACGACATTATAGTCGATTTAATTAGTGCTGAATTTATCTAAAGTGATAAATATACCAATAAGATGACTGGCCAGTCGGAACGAAACATACTCGTAAAAAGAAAAGCACATTAATAATAACCTCTCTTGTAACCACAGCATGTAAGCACCACATATCATACACAATGGCTGAATCAAAGCACAAGAGGAAGTTATATAGTCTCCGGACGTAATAATAAGTCATTCCAAGGAGAACTATCATCCTAGCAAAATCATAGAGTAACCCTGGCTTATAGTATCCAACCACACTAATCATTGATCCCTTCATGAACGGACGTAAGTTGCTCAGCTTGAAATCTGACAGGAGTCGGACGTTTACGAATTTTCCCTGTCATAGTTCGTTTAATGTGAAACTGGCGTTTCAAAAAGTCACTCACATCACCTTCAGGTATCCATTCTGGTCGCACAGACTTATCTTTATATACCACACGATAATACCTTTGCTTGTTGATCAATTTCATACCACTTAACAAATCAGCTTCAAGCCAAGGCTGAGGTAATGGATCACCGATAGGCATCGTGCCAGACGAATCCTGCAACAAATCATTATCAGTAATCGGAACAGTTGGAGGAGACTCCGACGGAATGGCATCCTGTTCCATAAAATCACGGCGATCAACGTAAGGTCGTAATCTATCAGCGTTCACTGGGTGTCGTACAGGCTTGTTCGTCTGTACATTACGTAATAGATAAGTGAAAGACCCGGTCTTGGAAGTTATATAAAAAGGTCCTGTAAACTTATTATACAATTTAGCCTTCTTTCCGACTGGCGTGACAGGGTTAAATAACCATACAAGATCACCAATAGCGTAAGTAGGTAAGGTAGTGGTACGGTCATAATTCCTTTTGTTACGCGCCTGTAACTGAAGCGTACCTTCGATTGCGTCTTGCCTAGCCATTTCGAGAGCCCTTGCAATGCGTTTAACGTATTCGCTGGTGACGTGCTCTTCATCCGCCACACCCAATTGTCGATCAACCGAAAAATTTAAGTCCCTCCCAAAGAGAAGGAAAGCCGGGCTATGGCCAAGATGAGCATTCGTAGTAGCACGAAATGAATACAAAATCGCAGGAATGTAATCTGTCCAATCCTCTTCATTAGTGCAATGAAGTCGTAACATCTTCCAAATAGATTTATTGATCACTTCGCAAGCCCCATTACAACGCGGGTTATAGCTAGCTGTATGTATGCGTTGAACACCGAATAGTGTAGAAAGTTCAGAAACAATGGTACTCAAG
The DNA here is from genome assembly GCA_020284085.1 of Aporrectodea caliginosa. Lineage (NCBI taxonomy): Eukaryota > Metazoa > Annelida > Clitellata > Crassiclitellata > Lumbricidae > Aporrectodea > Aporrectodea caliginosa. The sequence goes on from JACEVL010003406.1 coordinate 4,217, forward strand.
AAATTTGGGCCCCTATCCGAAAGTAACGTATGTGGACCGCCATATCTACTAAATATCTCTCTATACAAAGCTTCCGCAATCGTTCTCGCAGTTTGATCTTTCAACATAATGGCCTCCGGCCAACGAGTAAGAGATTCAACGCAAAGAAGAATATACTTGTACCCATCTCTGCTTCTAGGAAGTTGAAGAATGTCCATATGCCAACGACCAAATATTTGCTTTATTGGCAAAGACGTAAGTGGTGGTTTATTCAGCGGAAGAGGAAACTTGCATTCCTGACACTTTAAACACGAAATTATATGTCTTGACACAGCGGTATGCATTCCCTTCCAAAAATATTTACGTCTGATCGATAAGTAACAGCGATGAAAACCCGGATGGCAACAGTCATCGTGATAACTCTCAAGTATACGCTGACGCAACTTCCTAGGAACGACGAGTTGATTAATGTACGTTCGACTAGGTCCTCTAGATCGAGGTTGATAGTAATGAAACAACAAGCCATCACACAAAGCATACTCAGTACTCTCAATCACGATTTTCCTAGCATCCTGATCATTGCCTGGAAGTTCCCCGAACTCCAAATAACGAATCATAGGACCACAATCCGAACATGTAATCTGTTCATGAGCTGTTTGGCGCAAAATGTCCTCCTCCGTCAGGTCAGCAGGTGTAATTAAATCCTCCTCAACGATGATGTTCAACTGCACCGGTGTAACCCCAACAACTATCGGAGCCAAAATTTTATCTTCCATGTCATCCGATTCATCAGCTTGCACTGGATAATGACGACGAGATAAAGAATCCGCATTACTGTTATTTTTACCTTGTTTATACTCAATCGTAAAATCATACTGTTGCAACAACAACGACCAACGGAGTAACCTGCCAGAACTACTGGTTTTCAAGGACTGCAAATATTTTAAACTTAGATGATCAGTATAGACAGTAAATCGAGTGTTAGCCAAATAACAATGGAACTGTTTAATGGCACAGACCATTGCTAACATTTCCAATTCACTTACAGAATAAGCTCGTTCACTAGAGGTCAAACTACGTCCTCCATACGCAATAGGACGTTCTCTGCCACTCCCATCTTCTTGAGCCAAGACGAAACCAATAGCCTGAGAACTCGCGTCGCAATTGATGATAAATGGCATTTGCATATCCGGATAAATCAACACAGGAGCAGTAGCTAAAGCTTCTTTAAGCTGCGTGAAAGCCAGCTCACAATGATCATCCCAAACGAACTCTAGATCTTTTCTTAATAATCGATGAAGAGGACTGGCAATTATCGAAAAGTTAGTAATAAATTTTCGATAATAGGATGCGAGACCGAGGAAACTACGAATTGCCTTAGGACACGTAGGACGCGGATAAGATTGAATAACCTCGATCTTTGAGTTATCAACGGAAACGCCCTCTGGCCCCAATACATGACCCAAATACAAAATCTTATCCAGTCCGAAGGAACATTTCTGTGGATTCAACTTCAAGTTAGCATCCTTAAGACGGTTAAACACCTCCTGAAGATGGACAAGGTGCAGATCAAATGATTTGCTGTATATCAGAATATCGTCTAAATATACAAGGACATTTTTGAAGTGCAAATTTTGGAACACCCTAGCCATTAGGAGCTGGAAAAACGAAGGTAAGTTTTTCAACCCAAAGGGAGAGGTACGAAATTGAAATTGGCCTTCGTGAGTCACGAAAGAACTCTTTTCTTTAGTGTCTGGATGCAACGGAAGTTGATGATATCCGCTTCTTAAGTCCAATAGACTGAAATATTTTGGCCTACCCTCTGCCATAGCATCGAATACATCATTGAGTTGAGGAAGAGGAAAACTGATTGACTTAGTTACTGCATTCAACTTTCGATAGTCGACACAAAACCTTATTTGTCCGGACTTTTTCCTAACAAGGACGACGGGACTGCTCCAACAACTCGAACTAGGTTCAATAATCCCAGCGTCCAACATCTGTTTCGTCTGCCTTGCGATTTCAGCTTTCGCTGCAATAGAATGCCTATAGGCCCTCTGATGCACTGGAGTAGCATCGCCTGTGATAATCGAATGCTGGACATAATCAGTTCTACCCAAGTCTGCCAGAGATTGTGAAAATGCGCTCGCATTCCTCTGTAAAAAATCTTTCAACTTTGCATTCTCATCATCCGACAAATGATCAGAATGATAATTAATCTTCAAATCCTGCAACGATGTAGATTGTACAGGGCATTCAGGACAACAAAAATCATTACATTTAGCATCATTACATTTAGCATCAGGGCGAGATGCATCCGAAGATTGTTTCGTGCCAAACAAATTACTTTTAGCATCCCGATGAAGATTTTCCGATGATAGTTTGGTGCCAGCCGCCTTATCTGAATTTAGATCCAAGGTTCCCAAATCCGATAATTTGGAAACATCTGTTTCACGTTGCACCATCATGTCGTCTAATTGCTCTGCACTGTTTTGAGCGGAATGTCTGGTGATTGTATGATCATCATCATCATCATCAGTAAACGCTGCCAAAACATTAGAGGTTACAGGTTCAATGGATGCTAATGGCTTGTGGCGTGACAACCATAATACATGATTCGTAGGATTGAGAATTTTACAAACAGCTGTCCGGCCTGAAGAATCAATTATGCTTCGTGCGCAAATAAATTTACGTTTCGTGACATGCTCCAATGGTTCAATAATTGAAACGTGCGATGAACAGTTAGTAGGGAGCAAAATTGGAACAAGGGTTTCAGAGAGAGGAGGAAGAACAGTAGCATGCAATGTAAAAACTGTTGGCAATCGAACATTTACAGTTGACAACCGTGTAGACGTTAAATTATCAAAAAAACGTACTACATTCTCCTCAAAATCCACTTTCGCACGACCAGCTTGTAAGAAATCCAACCCCAGAATTAAATTAAAACCCACCTCAGGCAATATCAAAACTTCACAAGGCAAACCCAAACCTGATATGTTAATAGTCATGACCGCTTTCCCCAAAACCTTCACCGAACGATTATCAGCCAAAAACACATTTTTACTATCCCCTTCCTTCAACGGAAGCATAGGAAGTTTCAACTTCTTTAAAAAGTCAACACTCATACAACTCACAGAAGCACCAGAGTCCAACAGACACCTAACTGTCAAATTCTTAATTTGCACACAAATGGTATTTTTATGCAATGGCACCTTATCAGTTTGAGCACAGACGCCTTCCGTCGACGGGCCACGACGGTAGGCGCGTTCCTATCTTTGATTAGAGTAGCGTCCCCTAGCGGAACGACAGACTGACCGTAAGTGACCACGCTTCCCGCAACTGAAACAAGTGACCCCCTTTCCCCGGCAAAAACCAGTAACAGAATGAAAACCCCCGCAATTACCACAAGTGGACTTGGAAGGTGTTCGCCAGTAGGAAGATTGTTGTGGTCGATCCTGGTTGTTAGATGATCGATACTGTGTGTCAGCTGGTTGATACTGCCGTGGCGGAATCGGTTGCTGGACAGTGTAGCCCCGGTTGTCTCGGTTGTCCGAACGTTGTGACGCATAGAACTGCGTCTGCCGATGGTCTTGAGGCGACGAAGATGAAGCATAGACGTCGTGACGCGTATCAGACGATGATGGAGGAGTCGATTGGTCCATAAAAGTGACATGGCGAGACGAAGGGGATGGCGATGACGATCTTCGGTGAGCACTGACAGCAGCTACATTCGTGAGTTGTAGCTGTTTCAACTCCTCCTTTATGGCAGTCAATTCCAGGACAGTCTGGCGAAGATTGTCGGCAGTGTCACCCCGATCATCCTGGGATAGTTCCGCCAGCCGGCCCCATTTCTGAATTTCCTCAATAGTAGTCGGATCATGTTGAAGCACCAGTTGACGTATGTGTGCCCGAAGACCGTTCAAAGCGACGAGGAACGTCTGCTCCACCCCAATTTCGAGCTTTCCGGCAGCCTGCTGAACTGTAGTCAGAAAATCATCCACAGATTGTTGTGGCGCCTGTTTCAATGTCCACAGCTCAGCTGACCGTTTCCATGCTGTCGTTGAATTTGGACCGTACCTTTTAATGAGGGCTTCACGTAACTCCTCATAGTCCTCACGTGTCCGTCGGGTTTGCGTATTAAACCACGTTGCACTGCCTTCCTTCAGAAGAAGAGGTAACGCCGAAAGTTTTTGTGCTTGCGTCATTGTCCGAAAAGTGGCCCACAAGTCAAAGTTCTTCAAGAATTCAATAATATCGTCCTCAGAACGACCCGTGAAAGCAGAAGGTACCAGCGTATTCGCCATCTCCTCAGAATCAGACTCAAATTCAGAACTGTCAGAACTCTCAGATCCGTCGTGATCAACGAAGACAGATTGGTCCGGCAGCGATGATACTGGCACTGACGACGGAATCACTGGAATCAATGGCGATGCGGCAGGAGTAGTTAAAACGTATGAAGAAGACGGAACCAGTTCAGGAGAAGACGATAGAAATGTTGAAGATGTCTGTTGTGATTTTCCCGATCTAAGGAAGTAGTGACCAGCGGTTGCGTTTTCCGGTGCACTCATGTGTGTTCTTGCTGCTTGAGTCTGGCTGCTGCTGTCCAGAAGCATACAGATGCGGAGAGGTGTATCTGCACTGATACCCCGGTTGTCCACCAGTTGTAGCGTCTCTATTGTCGGATGTTCTAGACTTAACGCTACCTAATACAACTCAACACTGTGCATAGAACGTTTACCTTTATTAATCATAATACACTAAGCTACAGATTACACAATGCTAGGTGAGCAGCAGCCACACTCGTATATTTAACCGGTCGCTAACTCAGCTCCGCAAAACACTGGTTTTATACCCCGGCAAGATAACCCCTTGCCTGCACACACCACTCAGGCTACCAACTCTGCTTGCCAACCGCTGTCACTGCACACACACCTAGGCTGATACTACACACCTACATACTACACTAATAATGTATATATATACTGTAGCCCATGTATACATGTGTGCATATATACAGTATATATATATATATATATATATATATATATATATATATATATATATATATATATATATATATATATATATATATATAACTGAACGGACTAACCATACTTCTAAACATAAGTCCTTTAGGCAACAGACTTCAATTAAGTAGATTGATATTCTGTATATATGACACAGTGGCAGCGCATTGTTCACTTCTATTAATACACGTCAGTGCTAATAATGCCTTGTGGGCATCTACGGAGAAACACGACAGGGAAGAATAGAGAACGTTATAAGACCCCCTTGAAAGTCAATAAAGTCCTCGAGGAATCGCACCATACAACAAAGCATAAAACATCAACTTTTAATAATAGCACAGACACACCTGTATGCGACTACGTGTTCGGCTTACCTGTTGGTTCTTCTATTCAGGCACTCCCTTAACGACCACATCACTTGGGAAAGCGAACTTAGAAATCCACACCTGAGCTAATTAGGATCTTAATCCAGCGCATGCGCTTTGCCCAGCCAGTTTCAAGCGTCATCACCAAAGAGATTAAACACTTAGACTTTTAAAACAATTATAATATAAAACTGTTACAATATAAAACTGTTATAATATAAATCTGTTACAAGATAAAACTGTTATAATATAAAACTGTTATGATATAAAACTGGTATAAAATAAAACTGTTATGATATAAAACTGTTATATTATAAAACTGTTATGATATAAAACTGCTATAATATAAAATTGTTATAATATAAAACTGTTACAATGTGAAGCTGTTATGATATAAAACTGATATGATATATAACTGTTATAATGTTAAACTGTTATGATATAAAACTATTACAATATAAAACTGTTACAAAACTGTTATAATATAAAACTGTTACAATATAGAACTGTTACAATATAAAACTGTTACAATATAAAACTGTTACAATATAAAACTGTTATAATATAAAACTGTTACAATATAAAACTGTTATAATATAAAACTGTTACAATATAAAACTGTTACAATATAAAACTGTTATAATATAAAACTGTTACAATATAAAACTGTTACAATATAAAACTGTTACAATATGAAACTGTTATAATATAAAACTGTAATAATAAACTATATAAGACGCCCATTCACAGCAACAAGTAGGAGTTGACAGACCTGGTACTGTGTCTGATTCTCTGATAAGAAAAGTTCCTTTAGGCATGTCTCCATCAGTCAGTATTTTCTCGGCGTCTTTTCGACCAATCTTTCCATGAAACCACCTGCAATATACACCGTGAGGCATAAAAAAGGAAGCCCCTACAAAATCGTTATTATTTTTAACAATATTCAAACAATGTCAATGAAATTCATGAAATTTATAGCTAAATAGCAGGCAATGTAAAAAAATTTACAATTTGTACTCAAACTGTCCGCCTTCAGCTTCTACGCATGCGCGAAGTCGCTTGCACCATTCACGCACCGCAGTCGCCTTTTGTTGAGTCGCTACCCAGCTAGCCTAGTGCATTTCATCTGGTTTACTGACAAAAAATTATTCACAGTTGCTTCTCCTAGCAATGCTCAAAATTATCGTCTGTATGTAGCAGTTGGAACTCGAAAGAGTGATATTGCAGCCGACCGCCTTTTACGCACACGTCCGACGTTTAGCAAATCCCTGATGGTGTCAGTCGGTGTTTCTTCTCTGGGGCGCACGTCAATTCACTTTGTTGAACCGGGGGTAAAAATCAACAGCCAATACTACAGAGATGTTTTACTCATGGAAGACCTTCTACCTGAAATTCGAGAATTCTCTGAATTTTACATTTTCCAGCAAGATGGTGCTCCAGTGCACAGAGCTCGAGAAACGGTTGCACTTCTGACGAATGAAACGCCTGACTTCATAATTCCAACACTATGGCCCCCTAACAGCCGAGATCTGAATCCCGTAGATTATCAAATATGGGGATGCATGCAGGAAATGGTGTACAAAGCAAAGGTCCGTGATGTTGAAGATCTTCGTAAGCGAATCATGCAAGCTTGGAACGATCTTGACCAACGAATTATTGACTCGGCGGTGCGTGAATGGCGCAAGCGACTTCGCGCATGCGTAGAAGCTGAAGGCGGACAGTTTGAGTACAAATTGTAAATTTGTTTACATTGCCTGCTATTTAGCTATAAATTTCATGAATTTCATTGACATTGTTTGAATATTGTTAAAAATAATAACGATTTTGTAGGGGCTTCCTTTTTTATGCCTCACGGTGTACATATTCCCTAATTAATTTACTGTTTTGGTTCAATGGTAAGTAAGAACTCCGGAGGTAGTCGTGCAATTCTAAATACCCGTGTTCAATTTCCAACGTTACAATACCTAAATGATACACGCGCACAAGTACTGTTATTACAATTACAATTGGATCTTGACCTTGAACCGATTATGACCTTACCCGTCTATCGATTCTGTTTTGACTAAGCAATGTGAATAAACTGGATCCCATGACTTCGCTTTTTGAGTGCTGCAGAAAGCTCTGAATTACGATTACGATTACGATTACGAGTCACGTCCGTTGCAAGAGTGTCTGGCAACTCTAGCCAGTTGTTTGAATACGAGATGTTCGTTGCTAGGAGCTGTGTGGGAACGCGCTTAGGAACGCGACAATTGCCTACTTATTCATCTGCTTCGAACAAGAAGCTGGATTATGCAGTTAGTGCCATCATCGAAATTGCACTCATACTCATTTATATTCAAGAGAAAGTACTTCTCAATTCATTGGACTCTTTTGTCTTTTAGAGAAAGTACTTCTCAATTCAATGGATTCTTTTGTCTTTTAGAGAAACTACTCCTCAGTTCGTTGTATTTTCTTGTCTTTTTATGTGGCTATTTTTCAACAACACACGGCTGTTGAATGTTGATCCTATAGCGCAATAGAGTAGTGGCTAGCTTGGTGGACTGTTAACTCAGAGGTCGATGGTTCAGATCCCTCTCTCGGGGTGAAGATCGTTCCATAATCCTGCCCCACCTGCGCCTCATAGCAAACTCAGCTGCCAAAAAGTACAATGTTGGTTTCTGTTTATCGATGCTGTGTCATGACGATGATTAGCGTCGCCCTCCTCCTTAAGTCCGTTTTGGACTGGCACCACCCGAAAATGGCAATGACGCAGTTTTCACTGTTGGTGGGGAAGCTTAGACGGTGGGGAGAGAACTGGCCACTCGCCCTCATCTGCTGAGGCTAAGAAATATGATGTCTCGTACCGTGCCTCTCGAGTTAGCTTAAGGCACTGTTCTTTGTTTGATAAAGTACAAAGCTAAATAG
>JACEVL010003407.1:0-13667 GCA_020284085.1 Aporrectodea caliginosa
AGATTCAAACTTTTATTTTTAAGAACCACCCTATTCCATATATATACCATATTATGGTGGTGGTTGAGAATTTGGTTATTGTTGTAGTATGTAATTTAGCTATAAGACTAAATTGGGGTCAGATGGGGTCAAACAACTGTTTTACTATTTCACCCTCACAGGTTTGGAATACAGGCCAGAGGTGCATAAAAATCTTGCACTTCTGTTGTCTTGAGTGCTAATAGATGGTCTAAATCAGTGCTGTCCAACCTTTTTGACACCGCGGGCCACCGAAGAAGTAATTTTTGAAGCCGAGGGCCGCACCAGTAAACTCAAAAGCAGCGACGAAAATTTATTGAAATTTATTAACTGTATCAGGGCCGTAAATCTGTTTCTAAATGTGGGGAGGGAAAACTTCCCCTTCGGGAGTGTGTATACTTTTCTGACGAAGTCCACTCTATATGTACACTGGGTTCAGTCACACGCTAGGTTAACAATTTTTATTTGTTCGAACTGCTGCGTATACTAGGTTCAGACTGTAGGGAGCAACAATACTAATCATGTATAAGACAAGACAGAGAGCTTATGTCAAGACAGCTTATGTCATCTAGCTCTTCTAGGCCTACTTGCCTCCCTCGCCGCTTCAATTTTAAACACCATCAACTAAATAGCCACTAGTTGCCTGCCTGCCGGACCCTTTGATCTTGACCTATGCCTGTTGATTTTATATTGTTTATATCCATTGTTTTAAATTAGCGCCTGTGAATAAGCTGGTTCCCGCGACTTGGCATTGTAGGCGCTAAAGATATCTCCAGATGACAATTGCGATTGCAAGCAAAAACTGCGACTAAAACGAATTTTTTGCGTGGAAAAAGATATAATTCACAGGAATTTGGCCATTTATAATGCTGTTTTGTCAATTTTTCTGATGCGCAGAATTAGGATATGGCGAACTTTTTATTAATGTAGTCTCAACAATTAAACTAGTGTGCACTTGCACGGTAGGCCTACCTATATTTATTATGTATGTATATTCGCTTACTTAGTTGTAATGTCTTACCATCGCACCTTAATCCAGCTGGCGACTTGGAAAGCGACAGAATCTGGGACAGATAATAATATTGTTTAAATAATTTCGACGGCGTTCTGCTAAACACAGCACTTTCTTTAAATTTCAGACGTCCATCAATTTTATTTATTTAAAATTCATTTATAATCCTCTGTACACTAGACTCTCGAGATGAACTGGTCTAGTGACTCTAGTCTCTCTGTCTCCTCCCACTCTGAAAGCCCACACAGCATATTACGCATTTACGTATCTGTATGTATTTATATTTTATATCAAATATATATATATATATATATATATATATATATATATATATCACAGCTGTCTCAATAATTAGGTGTCGTGTCTCTTATGTCTGACCACTCTGCCCAGTCTTATAGGATGATATATTGCGCGTCACATTCCTCCTCAAACCACCCCTACTCCGGCTCTGGAGAAATACACCTATTGTGGTTTTCAGTGGAGTCAGGCCCAGAGAGAAGGGTTCGCGCAGTATATCATCCTACAAGACTTGGCTCTGTTGGCAGTCTTCTATAGCCTGTTGACCCTTCCCCAAGGTCAGTGCCAGCTCTGGCCGGCTTAAGGCATATAGTTTCCATCAATGCTATTTTAATAGCATTAATGTTTCCAACAAGTCATTTGAGCATGCCATGCCTCGGTGCCGCAGTTTGTGGCGATTGGGGCTGGCGCCATAACAATTTGTGGGGAGGGAATTCCTTCACGTTCCCTCCCCAAGCTTAAAAGTGGGGAGGGAATTCCCTTCCTTCCCTCCCCAGGATTTACGGCCCTGTAACTTTGTATTATAATTAATGATGGAGTTATTATAATGAATGCGTCTTGGGAACTGGATTTTGTGTACACATTGTCAAATGATAAGCCAAGTTACGAACGAATAGCTATGCAAGTAGGCCAGTAACTATCTTTTACTTCATTTTAACAGAAATTGCAAATATTTAGCGAGCTGCGGCGGGCCACTTAGAATCTGCCGGCGGGCCGCATGCGGCCCGCGGGCCGCGGGTTGGACAGCACTGGTCTAAATAAAAGGTGAAGGGTGCTGGATACGTATATCTAGGGCTAGGCGAAAATCACTGTCAAAAAGTGAAAATAAAAATCACGGCATACTTTAAAACAAATTGCCAACTTCTCGGTGAATTCACGGCACGAATTTGCAGTCATATTGTGTTCATAAAACATCTCACTAGCAAAAACGTTTGACGCAATCTGGCAGTTGTTTAAAAATGCCCTCGTTCTTGGCTATTGCATTATTCATGATGTTTTAGGTCCAATTTGTTATGTTTAACAAAAAAAATTTATGACTGTATTTCGACACAAAAGTGTAGCATTATGTGACAAATCATGGCAATGCTAAAATTCACGGCATATGCGGCAACCGCCAAATTCACGGTTTTCGTGATTTTCGTCTAACCCTACTTATAGCTCTGCCAGTGTCTGAGCGCTAACTATAGAATGGGTTCGTCCTCTGAGAATAGAATTCATACGGCTTTCCTAATCCTCCAGCATTTGACGAAGAAGCAGCTGCATTTGCTTAAACTCTGTTGTATTTTATGCTGTTTAAATGCGCGGAAGGATGAGGAATCTTTTCGGAAATAAAAGTATTCTTAGGTCACCGGTTGGAAAAGTAATTCACCCGCTAGGATGTTGTAAAAAAGGACAAAATGATGTGCCAGCGTCCTGTTTAGACCTCTAATTATTTCCCTTATAGGCAATAAGCCTATGTTTATGAATTTGACAGTTTACAGCTGATTATCTGCAATCACTGAGAAACTTTGCTCGATGTATAAAATAATATTATATTCCCGCATACGCCATTTTGTGATGAAATTGCACAACGTCATACCCGCATAATCGACAATTATATCCACTTTCATCGCCGCAGAGATGACATGCATCTAATCCCGCCTGAGTGTTGCCAGAGGCTAGCAAGCCGAATATAATTAGAGACGCACAATTGAACTGCAAAATCCTCTGTCTAGGTACAGGGTAATGGTTTTAGTGTTATGCCTCCTGGTCTACCATTAAAAATGGTGAATTATGATTAAGAATCCAAACAAAAACTGTCACTCATCTCTGGTGAGATGCTCATGTTTTAAGTAGCCTACAATAATCAATCCCATGTGACATTATGGCTATGCGATTGTATAGCCTAAGATTATTGCTAAGGAAATGCAGATAGAAGGCCACAAATGTAGGCAGACAAAATGGCGACTCTTTTCTTTAGCTCTAAATTGACGAACTATTTGATATCGGCACACTCGTGCGACAGTAACTTGTGTCCCCGTCCTGAGTAAGCCTATGTATCTTAGCAATTGCGGAGAACGAATTTGTCACAGAAATTTAAGGTTTAGGCCTAAGTAGGCAATATTTGTGTCCACCGAAGTGTTGAAGAAAGCAGGCAGTCATAATATCCTTTAACTTCGCCCTAAACCAATTTTCGATTTCGAACGCAGAAGAGTGCGCACGTTGAACTTAACTAGAGATGATATCATGGACCTAATTTCCTCATACACGAACGCATGAGAAGGTCTTTTAATAAAAACTCATTCAACGTTAGGCCTACATTGTAAAGGTCGAAAGAGTGAACTCAATTATCCTCGAACTTGAGTGCATTGTATCCTGTGATATCCTCTTAATTTTAGATTGTTAATGGTAGTTGAGGCACCGGTATTTAATTAAGACTCTACTCAATAGCGTCTGCGTTAGAAAGTGGGCACCAAGAAGAAGAGCAGTCTGGAGTCGAACAGAAATCAACTCGTCCAGAAAACTGTACTTAGTCGCCAATGAGGACTGCAAATTGCTTCACAATCGGAGCTATTGTGGTGCAAACCCAGATTCCTTGATTCCTTTCCGATGATATCAACATCTGCAGCCACCAAAGATTCTTCCTCTCACAGAGTGAGATAATCGAGATAGCCGAGATTGAAAGAAGAAGACAGCTTCAACAAAATTGACCGAAGCGGTAGACAAAACAGAGTGGGTCTAGATGGTTCACTTGAAGTTGACCCAAGTGGGTAAAAGACAAAAGTTGCAAAAATTAAGTGATGTCTTCAGCCTATGCTAGATGGCAATAGAATGTAATGCACGGAGAGAAGCTTTTAATCCGTGTTTGATCTGCAAAATGCGTTGCAAAATCTGATTTGAAAGACACATAATACGAGTCAGCGCTGCGTTCGTAAATATGCTCTGGTGCTCTGAGCTTGACTTTCGAGTGGCGCTTTAGAAGTTTGGAGCTTACGATTACTATTACGAGTGCTTGAGTGATCCGCAGGGTTACACTTCCATCTGAGAAAACAAATCCTCAGACGCCCCACTGAGTGGGCAAATGTAGGACTACTGGCACATTGTGTGCATATTATTCTATAACATTTCGGCGTTGAAAACCTGACTTTTACGTAAGGCAAAGAGTGTGCCAACGACGAGGATGGAGTGATGCCCTTCAGGAAAAACCAAACCAACCGAGAATTCAATGGGGCATCTATTGCTGCTACTATCTCGGTGCTCACCAGGTCATGGATGTTCTGGAGCACAGTTCATCAGGACCCTCTGACGACCCTCTGACGACACTGCTCGGATGAAATATACGTGTTTGTTAGTTGTTTCAGTGACGCCAACCCTTGGTGACAAATTCTGCCACCGAGCGATAGGATCTGGGATGCCTCAGAGCGACAAACCGCTATTTTGCACCTATGTTTATTTACTATTTCATCCAGATTCATACAGCTAGTTATGGCGGAGGCGGGTGGTCCATTGAAACTAAGGGACGTTTGATGCTTAGCCTTGGCGTTGTTGGGAAGGTTTCGTGCTTTTATAAGAGGATTCGTACAGCTCCATGTTTTGGAAAACAGCTGCTTTCATTCTTTTTTACTAATGCGCTATATAATTACGTGTAATCGTGGGAATTTAGACAGAATTGGAAGACATCTTTGCTGGACAGTTGGAGAAAAATCATCAACCCGCTCTTTTTGGCAGATATGACACATACTTCCTCTAGTTTTCTGTTAAAGAAATCTGCCATAACCGCTTTTATGATAGCTATAAGCATTAAGCAATCTACCCAAGCTGAAGAATTTCACCCTTTACAGTAGGGTGAAAAATGACATTCAACTATTAGATGTTAAGCAAAAGGCATTGGATAGCTTGTATTTACTACCATGCATTAACGCTGTCAACATTGTCATAGCCTGACCCTGAGTCACTAATCGCTGCCTCATGGTGGGTGTTAGCTATATTGTTTTTCTTCCTTTCTGTGTTAGTTGTTACATTAATAATGCTTATCTTCATTGTCCCAAAGAAAATCGTCGTTATCTTTTAGCAAAGCTTTATTTTACAACAGGTATATCATAAAAAAACTTTAAAAGTCATTAAAACAACAAGCATGTTGTATTCAGTCAAATGTTTCGCACATAATTTCTTTGTTCATTTTTAATCCGTCAAGATAAGCGGCCTCTGACTTGGAGAAATAGAACTATATTGAATGAAGAGCCAAGTGCCATGTTATCTCTTCTTTTTTCACGTTCTAAGCTTCGTTATTTACATTTTTCCCATTGAGGGAAGAGAATAATGAGAAATACCTTATAAGTAAGTTTAATTCTTTATCGTCTTTATCGTCGCATCTCACCTTTCACACGAAAGCAGAATTCGGTCATTCATAATAACGCTCTTGCTTTAGTTTTTAATAATGCGAAGCTTTTGTAGAAGAAATCTGCGAATGATGTATTCAAACGACAGTTTACTTTTCATAGCTGCAAATTCAGTCAATGCTTCTGTTAGCGGAAGATCGCAGTCGATACAACATCTGACTTTCAAATATCTTGCAAGAAAATGTCTTCCAATAAAATAATTACATTTAACGGAGTAATGTTCACGAAGAGAGGCGAAGAGTTTCTTCCCATTAGAGCACACAAAGTGGCCAAAAAATTGCTCAAACGTTGGCTTGTCAGTTAAATTAGGCATATCGTCATTCGGAGGTGATAAATAATAAACGAGTGTGTGAAATCCAAGCAACGATTGTACGTCTCCATCGAAAAAAGAGTCAAACGGTGGCAACAACAAAACATTCGCAAATGCAAACTCCTTCAAATCGCTCTGCAGATCAGGCTCATGAAGAATTTGTTCACATAAATGCAACAATTCATCGTATTGGCGATATTTGTAAAGGTACAAGGCACGATAGCAGTCAATTGTGTTGCACTGGATGCCAAAGTCTTTGAGAATCACACTGTAGAATGATGTCATATTTTCTAAAGCATATACCATTAGAATTTCAATTACTGTCGGCTTAACTATCAGAGGATTCACACTTGCAGTCTGCGTTTCTGTCAATGAATCTGTTCTTCGATAAACGATCTGTCTGACGGCATGAGTAATTGATTTCATCGTGACAATGCATTTCGGTCTTAGTAAAGCTTTCAAAGATTTGTCCATGGGAAATGATGACTCTGGCAAATCGTGATCAATATCTAAATGCTTGGATACTCTTTTCGAAGATAGCGCAATTAAATAATAAGCAAAAACCTCCGGTGAAAGACGCAGATCAAGATAAAGACGTCTGCCAATGTAATGAAAATTATCGTCAGTAATCTTCTTGTGAAGCACAAACATTCCAACGATTTTTGCGATATCGTCAATAAACAACAAACAACCCGCATTAAGAGTTTCCTTATCTTCTTGAGAAGTCTCTTTTACGAGAATTTCCGAGCAGAAGCGCATTGCTTGTTGGTATTCTGTTGTGGCAAAATGGAGAACAGCCAGATAGGCCAAAGCTGCAGGAACAATACACTTGCAATTAGGGGAGCCTGACTTAGACGATGCGGAAAGAGCTTTTCGAAGATCCTCTTTTGACATGAGAGCCAGTAGCTGAAATTCTGAACGGCTATTTGATCCAGTTAAATTTTCCATGAGATCCTGAGCACGCAGGAAATAAAACCTACTACATTGATTTGTGTAAATTTTTGGAAAGTTATGATACTGAGACCTTAGAATTTTAGGTTGCGTCGAAATTCCAATGACAAATTCAACGAATAGGCTGCTAGTCCATGAAATTTCTCCGCAATCTAAGCTATATGCAGTATGCAAAATACACAGTACATTGTTGTGATTTGTGTGACATAAGACGTTCTCGACTGTTGGAAGATGTGACATGTTCTCGTGTACCTCATGATGATTTTTTAAAGAATTTGCATATTTGAAATGCAACCTCATCCCTGCACAGGCCCTATTTTCCATTTAGGAACGAATAGTACGAGTACAATCTTTGAATTTGAGGTAAAACATGAAATCTAACGATTCTAACTCACTAGTTTTCCAACTATCAAAGAGAGGCAAAATGTAATATTGGAAATCTGGTATTACTTCCAATGGACTTTTTCCCAAATGTGTGCGAATATATGATAGTATGTAATTTTCCACGAACCAATGACAAAGAATGTCAGATTTGCAGAATTTATTCAATTGTCTTTCGATCTTTTCATACATTTTGGGGTTCCATTGCTTATTAAATAAGTTTGCATCAGGAATAAAATAATTCGGACAGTATTTCCTCTTTAGCCATTTTGAAAGCTTTTTTAGCAACATACAACAGATCGCAACAACAGTAGAGTAATTCCACCATTGTGGTGACATCTCTTCACAAGTCCATAACATCAGCGTCTTTACATGATACGGACAGAGAACCTCATCCTCCTTCGGAATATCTTTTTGTATTAATTCTGTCTTGGCGAAGTATCTCAACAAATGATAGATAATCTGCTGAATTTGAGTCCAGCTCTGAAGTAAAATGACTTCCGCAAATGAAAATGACAATCTCCATTGTAGATGATGGTTTTTATCGTCGCTGCACGTCCGATGTTGAACGTAAACAACGTGACAACCATTCTGTAGAACTTCGGAAATTGTATCAGTTGTTGGCCATCCGTAATCTCTGGGTCGTTTTGGCCAATCTTGGGCTTCTCTAGGCACTGAGGGCACCACTTGGTAGGGACGGTCAACTGCCCAGTAACCATCACGCAGTGGATGAAACTTAAGTGATGGGCCACTAACAGTGTTTCTAAACGTCTTTGAACCTTTGAGAGGATCGAAACACTCAGATGCACAGTTGGCTAAATCTAGTGACATGTAGCCGTCTAGGCGAGCTATATGGTTAAATTCAAACTTTCTATGTTTCCAATCATAATTCATGTTTCCAGTACTTCGTACTCGAACAAAACCAGGATACCCGTCGCATGATTCAATCTTGTAGCACATGACCGTATCAGCTAGGCCACTCATATCACTTGGCAACACTGGAAAGTCACTAATGAAAACCAGCTCATCAGCTCTGGCAAGGAAACAATCTTTGTCCGTGATGCATGTATTCAGCGGTCGGATATAGAACTCCGCCATGCTGCCACATAAAATCTCATACAGTGTCGGTATAGGATCCCTGGACAACATTAAGTTATGCATGTGATCAGAAACAGCAGAAAACGACTTTGGAAGCAATTGGCATGTGCTACTGATGAACCAAGATACAATTTCTTCTTTCGCTTTACCCTCATATTCCGTCATCTTAAACGAAAAACATCTCCATCCTAAAAATCATCATCTGCGCAATAATCATCGAAATCATTATACCTACCGTAATCATCATCATCATTGTCTTCATCATCCTTATAATCTTCATTATGAACCCCTCCACCCAAATTATGAACACTATCTCAGGCTCTCGTCCTGATAAACTACTTTACACACTGTCTGACTTATGTAACTGTCAGGTTGCGTTTATGTCTTAAACTTAACCTTGACTTAACGAATAAACGTTAATTGATTGATTGAACGTGATCATCAAGCTCAGCAGCAGCAGCAGTATTATTATTATTATTATTATTATTATTATTATTATTATTATTATTATTATTATTATTATTATTATTATTATTATTATTATTATTATTATTATTATTATTATTATATATTATTATTATTATTATTATTATTATTGTTATTACTATTATTCTAGCTGTCACTAAACACCGCCATTCACTTTGAGGATTTAGTAAATCTTCCATCGAAGGCAATCTGAATATCCTGACAGAGCTTTGTGACGTCATTTTGCAGGGGTGTGTGACTTTTTGTTACGAAGTGTGACATGGGGGAGGGTGGGTCAAAAATCGGCCAAAATAGCGTGACGTCATTTATGGACGACCCCTAGACTTCGGGTCCAGATTGGGAAGAGTAGAAGGAGGAGAAGACGATGAAACAGGAGAGGAATGTGATGAAGAAGAAGAATATATGCAGTACCCTAAGTTATCGTTGGAGCAGCTATTGAAATGAATTGTTAGAGGCTTCACTTTTTTAGCTTCGGCAGGCTGTCAGTCCTCTTCCTCACCGTCTGATCTCCCCGTCGACAGTTTACGGTACGGTCAGTGTGCTCATTATCTGATTGGTGTATGGCGCGGGTGGAGATGACGTCATGAAAGAAATTTCTGCTCTGGCAGGATTTGAAACAATGACCTCGATTCAAGTTCAGCACCTTGACCACTAGACTATGGTGCTCTATTAGGGCAAATTATTAGGAAACTATTAACTGAGCTAATTTTACATTGTGTGCAGTTTACAGATACCAAACAATTAAATCATTCAGTTGTGTGTGTTTTCTTATCACAGTTTCACCGTTTGGGAGGATGCTATTTAAACTGCACTGGTTGAACCAGGGTCGTTACTGGCATCCATACAGGTTTCTGATTTGTTTCGCGATAGGTATGACTGTGACTCCAATCGGGATAATTGCATTGGAAGATTTAAAAGTTATCTTGTCTTTCGAATGTTGGTTCGCTGTTTATGATTTATCCGAACTTCGAGACAGTACCTGTATGAAGGCGTGTGAACCGGTTTTAGTGGTCAACTGTCGTACCTTAGATCACTCTTGCATGCTTATGTTTATAAACACAATTAACAGCCCACATAAAAAACATATTTTCGGAGTTTTCATTTTCCGTATGCGTAGATTTTGGGGTAAGGACAGAATCGGGTTGGGAGCGCCTCTGATCTTGAGCGGTGCTATATAAATACTCGATTACGATAACGATTACGATTATGATATTAATAACACAACGAACAGAAATGCCATTAAGTCATGAAGTAATTCATGAAGTGAACTCTCATGCTACGCTCTGAACTAGACCAATTTCGTTTCGTAGGTGGCGCTCCTATTATGACGGATATAATATGAAGAATTTACAATCCATGCGGCCCGCTTAAATAGGCTACTGCTCGCGGGCTGATTTTAAGTGGAAAATACATTTCAATTTTTTTGCCATTTTAGTACCGGTAAACATCTACTGCAGTCAAATATTATCTGAGTTTGTATCAATAGAATCTACAAGGAATTTGCGTTTGAAGATAGGGTCTTTTGCTGAACCGTCGCTCGTGCTTGCGCCCGAAGGAAGAGATATAAAACTGTCACTGTGTCCCCAAAGTATAGAAGTAAGTACTAATACAAGAGAAAGAAAATGCTCAACTAGCAATGCTTTCATCCATTTATTTTTACTTAATCCACAGGTCAGTACATCTGAATTAAGAGTTAAATTGGCGCGAACAACTTTTACAGCGCCGTTATACGAAGTCCCCTAAGCAGGATCGAACTCGAAGTCGTTGGTTTTGATTACAGACCCATCGCCCCACTGATCAGAGAACCGTGTCTTACGAAAGTTTTACAAAGGCTGATCTTTGATTGAAACTTAATAATTCGAAGAGTGGGCCATTATTTATTTAAATACACTTGTAACAATTTGTGGACTCTGTTACTTTAGCTTGGAATACACCCTCGAGTACCCTATATAGGCTGAAAAACACAACTTCAGCTGTTGCCCAAACGACGTCCAATTAAAAATTTAATAATTCTTATCAGGATGTAACATTATGGTCAATGGTAATCAATTTGCCTTTTACACAGAGCCGTTTTAAGGAGTTTGGGGGCCCGAGGCAAACCCTTAACTTAAACGTAACACGATTTCCGCCTCAGTCTCTCAGTCTCAGATATAGAGTATTGCATTACTGGATTGCATGTGTAGGCCTATGTGTCATTTTGTTATATTTACTAATAGCCTATAGCATAGGCGTAGCTACATGGAGGCACGAGGAGGCAGTTGCCTCCTCTTGCTTTTTTCATATAGTGGAGTTTCAATGGACCAATGACCCAAATGACCAGGTTTTTGCTAATGGCCTGTGAAAGTTGCCTCCTCTTGAATTAAGTCAGACGGCAGGTGCGTGTCTGGAAAAAGGCATGTCTAAAAAAGGTGAATGACTAAAAAAAGGTCATCAAAGTTAAAATGTCTAAGAAAAAGGTCATCAAAGTTAAAATGTAAAAGAAAATTAAATGTCTACAAAAAGTCATCGAAGTGTTGAAATTTCTTGCAAAAAGTCATCGAACTTAAAATGTCTTATTATAAGACATCAAAGTTAAAAAGGTCATCGAAGTTAAAATGTCTATGTACTATGCATTAGTCTGTGAAGTTGCCTCCTCTTGAATTTAAGTCTGGCTACGCCCCTGGCCTATAGTACTAAACTGCTAACACAGATAACACACTAACACAGCAATTTTTGTTCTACAAGTGCAATATAAAAGCTTAGTTTCACATATAGGCCTATGTTAAAGGTCTTATATTTAGTTTGTGAGGCCTATACAAATTGAAAGTGAGACTGTAATGAGTAAATTTTTGCTATACATGGATTGTCAGGACATTTTCTGACAAACATCGCTTTCGTGTTTTGCTCTCAGTCAAGTCTCTTATAATATCATCGAAATTCAAATTCTCCCACACATCTGATTCTATGCTCATGAGTGACAGGCAGTTTAATCGTTCTTGCATCATACGACTGCAAAGCTCGTTCTTGATTAATTTAAGTTTTTGAGAAAGAACGTTCAGTTTGTCACGATCATCGACAGAAACATTCTTATTGCAATTTTGTAGTTAGTGACAATAATTAGGCTATTGTCAAGAATGGCAAATCAGTTGTAGCCTAACTGACAATCACAATCTGCATAACAAAAAGGGTAGAAACTATCAAAATAACTTAACGTTAATACATTGGAGGTGGAAATGAAGTCACAAGTGCAGCTTTAGATTTTGTTAAGTTAAACAAGTTTGCAAGGTTCACTACCAACTATAGCTGTGAGAAGTTTGATTAGACTACGCTTTGTTATAATTGAAAATTTTAAAACAATTTAGAAAATGACTAGATTTGTGTGACTGGGATTTCATATTAAAAATTAATATGAATTTACAAAAACATATTTTTTTATAGCGTTGTAAAAAGCAGACGAATGAAATGAAACAAAACATACAGTAGGGCTCCAGAAGACTGTGTGGACAGTGTGTGCCAAGCGTTAAAATTATTGATTTATTTCAGTCTAACTTTTATAGCACTCTAAGAGGACTGCGCTTATTACCAATAATAATATTTAATTAAAATGCAGACGTTTGTTAAAAATATGTTGTTGTTCTTACTTTGCAGAATTGAATTGTTAGAACTTGTAACGTTGTTCAGTAATATTATCATATTGTCATTATGTGGTCGCGATGTAGTTTTTTGTGGGCCGCCCCGGGGCCCCCCTGTTGCGCGGGGCCCTAGGCACGTGCCTCGCGTGCCTAGGCCTTAAAACGGCACTGCTTTTACATACATCAGTCCGTGTTTGAATCCCGGTAAAATGTGAGAAATTGAAAAATCGCTGTCAAGGTTTTTAACCCGTCAGTTTACATTTTCTGGTTAGTGAATTGCGGATGTCTTGTCTGCGCAACATCCCAACTATTTCTGTCCTTCAAGTTCTGACATAGCAGTAAGCTACAGTGTTTAGAGCGTACGTCCCATGTGCGAGAGAACGTATGCCCTACGGATGGTGTTTCGCCTCCTGATGGTGGCTTATCTAAGCACGAATGCATTTACATCTACATTGAGCTGCAATTATATAGGAGATGTTTAAAGGAATACCGGGGTACTCGAAGAGAATGTAGAGAAATAATTCTCATTACGCTCGACAAAACTGTGCTGATCTCATTTGCGCGAGCCCTGTTGTCTACCGTATCTCGATAAAAAAGAATATTTTAGGACATTATATTTAACTATGTTATTTTGGGTCCAGATTCAGAACAGGTAATCTCTCCTTATGAATGCTGTAAAACATGGACCTTCAAGTATAGACTTAACTTATAAGAAGAGATTAAGATCAAGTAACACAAACTTAAAACCATAAATAGGCCTACCCTTCTATGAAGTTGGGCGTTACCTTGAGTCGATGTAGACCTTCAACGTTCTCTGAAATCTGAGGCCTCAATTCCTCCAACGCTGCACAGCCAGCCTTATAAAGTATCTATTGGCGTTTGGTCAATTTATTTCAACGGGTAACGCCATATGTCACGTTATTATCAGGTATGAATCACAAACTTTTCTGAAACCCATAAATTTCTGGTTCATGGGCTTGGTCTCTTAGTCACGGTAGGCCTACTCAGAAGATCCTTACATGAAAGTGAAAAAAAAATTTATTATTTTCCCAACTTAAAAAATTTTTAACATAAAAAAAAAAGAAATTTTTAAAAAATTTCCCCCCCCATAAAAAACCAAATTG
>JACEVL010003408.1:0-15548 GCA_020284085.1 Aporrectodea caliginosa
GGCTACAGCAGAAACTGCAGCATATTAGACAAACTGCATTTAGTATTGGCTCCATTGTATTTATGAAATCTCAAGATGTATAAATATATATTTTGTATGACTGCGTTGATTTGAACGTATAAATCGATTATAGGTTCGATTGAAATACGATGTTTAAACTCTTTCAGTGTCAACCGATTCAGTTTTGTATAATTTTGCTTAGGGCTGGTATTGATTAAATATTTTGAAATCGATTAATCTTCAAAATTTTACTTCGATTAATGGATTAAATTTGGTTAATTTGGTATATTATGTTATGTAAAGCGTGAAAACTGTTTAAAATGTAGTCACTCAGTTAGTTAATAGGCCTACTTCGTTTTTTAAATGGCCTCTTTCTTGGGATGGTATCTTTGAAAAAGAACTCTGACTTTTAGCAGCGCTCGTGAATTAACTGGAATTGACCTTTGCCTGGATCATGGCCTGATGCATTACTGTGTTAGACCTGTAGATGTAAAAGCGCTACAAAAATTTCGAGATTACACGTGTGATTGATAAGCGAACTGCTGTGCGAAATATAGCGGCATCTAACGAGTGATAACAAAAGTCGTCGGCTTAACACATTGCAGATAGGCAGGTATGCATTGGATGGTCATCAGCTTCGCCACCTGGCGAATGCTCCGTGTATGAAACTTCTATTCGTGAACTGCATGCTTCTGCAAAGAAAATTTTATTACATGTACTAGGACGCTATTTACCAGAATACCAGTACCATATTTTCTAGTGTTTGTACTGGTACATGCAATGCAATCCACTTACTTGCACTCGCATTTTGGCAATAGAAAAGAATTAAATGTATAGTTTATATCACCTTGCTTATTCAATATTTTTATTGCGTTTTTAGGCTATCTGTGTCAGCATGCCCAGTTGCCCACATCGAGCCCATACAGGACACGTTTCCATATGGGGCCCGTAATCCACGTATAGAGGCGGAAGTCGCCAGTGATAAAACTGAAGAAGTTAGCTAAAACACAAATCAGGTGTAAGTCTTTCGCTTACATTTTTGGCATATAGGCCCTATCAATAAATAGGATCTTATATTATACGGAAAAAATAATAAAATAATATTTTAATAATATTTCATGACAAATTTACACACAAACTTTGCGATCTATCTAGGGTTTGTATTAAGATAATAAACTTTGCATGCGTTTTCTCGAAATTGTAGGCCTACTTTCGAGTTTTTACCTTGTTACCTTGTGCTGTCAGTTCGTTGAACCCTGGCGACCGTCATGATCAAGTTCCTCCATTTTCTTCTGTCCGCCGTCGCATCTCTCAGTTCTGTCAAATTCATTCTAGTTATTTCATGTATCTCGTCCATCCACTTTATCCTTGGTCGTCCTTGTTTTCTCCTTCCCTCTCCATATGCTAACATCATTTCCTTTTCCAGTCCGTCTGACCGCATGATATGTCCAAAGAACCTCAACTTTGCTCTTAGCACTGTTTGTTGAAGTGTCTCTTCTTTCTCAATTCCTATATCCCTGCGCACCCATTCGTTAGTCTTTTTCTTCGTCCATGAAATTCTCTGCATTTTCCTCCATATCCACATTTCGCATGCGTTAATCTTTTTTCTCGTTTTCTTAGTCAATGTCCATGTCTCACTGCCATATGTTACTGTTGGTATGATTAGAGCTTTCACCAATCTACTTTCGAGTAGAAAATATTAAAAAATTTATATCTGTGAAACCCATCAAGATAGAATAATATTTTTTTCAATATTTTAAACAGAAATTATTACTTATCAATTTTAGCGCAAAATATACTAAACTAATTTTTTGGACAAAAGCCTCCTTTTGCCAGAGCAAGTCACATATAGCCAATATTAAATTCCTACAGCATCCCGCCAGCGCATGGTGCACTCGTCCCGATCACAAAGGGTTAACAGGCTGAGCTGTATCGGGTGTTCTCACATAGCGCCGCAACTGTGGCGGAATCCTAACCCCGAATCTGGAGAGATGTCCCTCAGAACCTGAAGCACTACGAACTTTACCACTTGAGTAATCTGCGTGGCCCGAAATTTTATGTTACACCATTGCATCACTGGTCTGGTATTTTATAAATAGTTACCACCCACCCAACCAACTATAAGACTACTACTCGGTCTAGATGCTGTTTAAATTTTAAAACTTACTTTTCATGTTGAAGCAACAGTGCCGATGGTCCATTGCCAACTCCGGATTTAACAGGATTATCAGACAGGCTTTGGAAAACCTGGATTGAATGACGAGAAAGAAATCAAAATCGTTACCTTCTGTACTGGGTCTGGGTCAGACCATTTGGAACGACCGTCAATTGGAGCTACGTTTGCTACCAAGGACAAAATAATTCCCTGGCCTTGAACTCGATCATCTCTGAAAACCGCTCTTTTCACCCACGACTGGGCCGGGAGCACCTCTGAATAGGTATCTTGAAGGGGCGCTATATCAAGTTTATATTGATTGCTAATGAACACTATAATTCTTTGTGGTCTTTGGCCGACCCCCGGGGGGTCGGCTGGACCCCCTCACTTTCATTACCCACAGTCCTACTCCAAATGACTCCATAATAAAAAATATAGTCTCCATTATGACCAATCGGCCTGATGTAGGTTGATATTGGGATATACTTTTTACGGAATAGGGTTATCCTTTCAGATAATACAACAACTTGGTTCCTCTCGGCCACCGTACTTTCATCTGCGTTGTCACTTGGTTACTATGACAGGTAGGGCCAAGATGTGGAAAGATCTTGGGCAGGGCCTAAGAGGGTGCAGCCGGTTCATTGCTCCTGGGCCCAGAGGGCTGGGAGTGTAGTTTCTGGCTGAGCCGGAGGAGTTACCGATCAAGGTCCAGCAAGCGTATGATTGATAGTGCCCTGCTAGCCTACAGTGCCCTTCACATCTGTAGGTCAATGCTACTACAGCTTTCTCCAGTCTCCTATAGGCCCCAGCCACCATTCATTACACGCACCCCAATTGAAATGAGTCATAGGATCCAGTTTCCAACATCACCAGCGGCCAGCCTCATCATCAGGAAGGTTAGCTCTTCTGCTGTTCATCTGTCTGACATTATAGAACTTATTTTGCAGTTTTTCCATTTTATGCATATATTTATTTAAGCCTTCAGATATGAAAAGTAAAAGTTGTAGATAAGCCGTCCATAATGTATGGTGACAGATCAGGAGCCCTGAAAGGTTTGATTTCTTGTGGAAATAATTTTATATCTAACCATGTCTGCCTGTTTGTTGGAAGAAAAACTTTAACTTTAGCAAAGCAATATCTTGCTTTCCTTAATGGTCAGGATTTCATAACAGAAATTAAACATTTACCCTCCGTACATAAGACAATTTTTGGATGTGCCCAAAATTTACACCATTGACCTGTTGAACTTATTAACACAGTCAATCTTTCAGAGCTATTTCCAAATGTTTGTGTGAGTTTAGGTTATACTGTTAATTCCGGAAACAGTAACCTCTGCAGAGAGATCATTCAGCAAATTCAAGCTAATTAAGAATTTGTAAGGTCTGCAATGTCTCAAGAAGATTATCTTGTGGATTTGGCCAGTTTGAGTATTGCCAGAAAATTGATTTTGAAACTGTCAAGAGAAATTTTGCAGAAAAATGTCAGGAAAGCTCCATTGTTAATCAAATAAGCTTATTAAGTGTTTTAAGGTATGAACATATTCTTATTTGTGGCTGTTTGACAGTGGCCAAGGTGTGGTGGCTTCCCAGGTTTTTATTTTAATTTAATCTTCACAATTTCATTTGAAATATCTGATTGAAGCAAAACACACAGTGACAGCAGGCAATTGTTTTGTTAACAAAAGTTGCATTGTACTGTAGCAATTTACAAATGGTGTTCTGTATACTTTGTATTGTATTGTGTATATATACATAATTTTATATATATACACATACATGTATATATATATTATTATAATATTATTAGACTGTTATTTATAGCGCGCCTAAACAAAATTGGAATCTAGCACAAAGGCGCGTAACAGAAAAATCAATCATAGTAAATCTTAAACAGATGTGTTTTAAGGTTAGTTTTGAAAATCGATAAAGTTGGGGATTTGCGGATAAAGACAGGGAGTTTGTTCCATTCAGCCGGGCCGGCTAGCGCAAATGCCCTGTTACCAAGTTTTTTGAGTGATCGTGTCACACCAAAATCACCTTGAGATGATGAACGTAGCCCTCGTCTGGATTGGAGAGAGAACAATGAACAGGGTGTAACAAGTGAAGAAAGGTATGCAGGAGAACAGTTTGTGTAGATTCTGTACATTAGAAGACAGATTTTGAAATTGATGCGAGCTTGTATGGGAAGCCAGTGTAGTTCACGGAGGGTCGGTGTGACATGATCCCGAGGATTTTGGTTCTTGATAAGCTTAGCAGCGTAATGAAGAACAGCTGTAAGAGGTTGAAGGGTAGGCTAGATGCAGGAAGACCACAAAGGACTGAGTTGCAGTAGTCAATTCTAGAAATGACAAGGGCCTGTACTAGGGTACGAACACATTTCTCGTTAAGACTTTTCTTGACTTGCCGAATGCGTCTGAGATGGAAAATATGGCATATTATACTGATGATGGGTGTTGGGAAGAAAACATAAAGGAGGCTGGGAACAGAGATGGGTAGGCTAACTTATCGATTAAATTCTAATCGATTGGCTAATTAATTAGCTAAACAGCTAATTCCACTCCTGATCGATTAGCTACAAGATTTTGCTAAATCTAATTTTAATCGATAAGCAATTTAATTAATCGTGCCCATCTCTGGCTGGGAAGGCCCATAAGAGGGGGGGGGTAAAAAATATTACTGCGGCTCCGAAAATTTTTAATAGTTCTATAGATTTCCGACCCCCCTGCTTCTTTTTTGACAAATCGGACCCTGGGGGTTACCAATAAGAGACTTGGCTATATGGTTTAATTGGCGTGTGAGGAACTAGAACCGTAGGCCTAGTAGAACGAAACCGAAAAGCCACAAACTTTACTAGCGTATTGTTACCAAATATATTCAAGTCCAATAATTCGATTACTTAATTAACACAAGTCCCTGGTTAGCAAGGCGCCTCTGCGTGAGGGTGCCATTTCACATCTCGGGTTAGAACGGTCCGCACAAGGCCACCTGAAAGGACGGCGAGGCTGTGGAGAGTCAAATTGGCATCGCTGGTGAAGGATATCTAACCCAATACATTAAGTGAAAATGAGCAAATCGAATAGTAGTAGTTTCACTTTAACGACAATGTCATAACAAAGATAATTATAGCGTGGCCCTCCTACTTTATTCAGACATCATCCAGAGCCTCCATAGGCGACATCATCCAGAGCCTCCATAGGCGACATCATCCAGAGCCTCTCCATAGGCGACATCATCCAGAGCCTCCATGGGCGACATCATCCAGAGCCTCTCCATAGGCGACATCATCCAGAGCCTCTCCATAGGCGATAGCATACAGCGCCTCTCCATAGGCGACATCATCCAGAGCCTCCCCATAGGCCACATCATCCAGAGCCTCTCCATAGGCGACTGCATCCAGCGTCTCTCCATAGGCCACATCATCCAGAGCCTCTCCATAGGCGACAGCATACAGAGCCTCTCCATAGGCGACATCATCCAGAGCCTCTCCATAGGCGACAGCATCATGGCAGAGCCTCTCCATAGGCGACAGCATGCAAAAACCTTTCCATAGGCGACTGCATGCAGCGCCTCCATAGGCGACAGCATACAGCGCCTCTTTATAGGCGACCTCATCCAGAACCTCTCCATAGGCGACATCATATATAGAGCCTCTCCATAGGCGACATCATCCAGAGCCTATCCATAGGTGACAGCATACAGAGCCTCTCCATAGGCGACATCATCCAGAGCCTCTCCATAGGCGACAGCATATATAGAGCCTCTCCATAGGCGACATCATTCAGAGCCTCTCCATAGGTGACAGCATACAGCGCCTCTCCATAGGAAACAGCATACAGCGCCTCTCTTTATAGGCGACCTCATCCAGAGCCTCTCCATAGGCGACATCATCCAGAGCCTATCCATGAGGCGACATCATCCAGAGCCTCTCCATAGGCGACATCATCAAAACCTTTCCATAGGCGACTGCATGCAGCGCCTCTTTATAAACGACCTCATCCAGAGCCTCCACCAGGCGACATCATCCAGAGCCTATCCATAGGCGACATCATCCAGAGCCTCTCCATAGGCGACATCATCCAAAGCCTCTCCATAGGCGACAGCATACAGAGCCTCTCGATAGGCGACATCATCCAGAGCCTCTCCATAGGCGATAGCATATATAGAGCCTCTCCATAGGCGACAGCATGCAAAACCTTTCCATAGGCGACTGCATGCAGCGCCTCTCCATAGGCGACAGCATACAGGGCCTCTCCATAGGCGACATCATCCAGAGCCTCTCCATAGGCGACAGCATACAGAGCCTCTCCATAGGCGACATCATCCAAAACCTTTCCATAGGCGACTGCATGCAGCGCCTCTCCATAGGCGACAGCATACAGCGCCACTTTATAGGCGACCTCATCCAGAGCCTCTCCATAGGCGACATCATCCAGAACCTATCCATAGGCGACATCATCCAGAGCCTCTCCATAGGCGACATCATCCAGAGCCTCTCCATAGGCGACAGCATACAGAGCCTCTCCATAGGCGACAGCATACAGAGCCTCTGCATAGGCGACAGCATACAGCGCCTCTGCATAGGCGACATTATCCTGAGTCTTTCTATAGGCGACATCAACTTCAGCTACGGGTATCACATCCTGCACTGATATATATATATATATTTATGTATATATATATATATATTTATAATAGGGCAGCGGATTTTAGCAATGAATCGATTAATCGCTAAAAATTTTAATCGATTAATCATGTCTTGTGCAATTAAGTTTCTTACTTAATTCATGATGTCGAGTGGACCATTAAACTTTCTGGAGTAGGCCTAGGCCTGAAGAATATGGCGAACAACGCTAAGATGAAACTTCTGAGTGGAAAATTAAGTGTGAACTTTGCAGTTAAAATAAATGCTGATAGAAACGTCGAAGATGGCGACACAATTGAACTGTCTTCATTGGAATAAACAGTTCATGGTCCAAACACATCGCTGACATATGAGCATCTGGAATGACTGAATATTTTGTAGAAGGAACGTAGTAGGCCTATAACTGACTCAGTGATTAGATTTTAAACAGTCTTCCGCGCTTTACGTAACATAATTATATCAAATTTATGTGTTAAATGTTTAATTTGGGAGATTAATCGATTTATTCTTCTAAATCAGTACCAGCCTTAATGTGTGTGTGTGTGTGTGTATGTGTGTGTGTGTGTTTGTTTGTTTGTGTACCTAAATATTGCTCACGACTTCATCCTCTGCAACAGAAGAAGGGTCTTCTTCACTAGAACCGATTCTTAGTGGCAATGGAAAACCAGAAATATTGGTGATGTTCACCAACGGACCCGTTGTTCATGGTGTCCGTGTGAATAAGGGTCGGCATTTCGATCTCATTGACCTCAGTAGGGTCAGGGACTCAGAGTAATGACAACAAATCGGCCAACAAACCAAAATGCGGTCAGCAATTGGTATAATAAAGGATATACTTACTTACTTACTTACTTACTTACTTTAACAGAAATATACCTGTTCCTGGGAATCCTGGCGAAGACGAACTTCCGGAGGCAGCGCTGGACGGTCGCAGACTCTTCTATCTGTCGAACTCAACGGGAAGATCGGGCCGTATCCTACGTCGACGTATCCACAAAGGGCCTCATGTAAAGGAGACGTAATTAGTCTACAAAATATGATCTCTTAGCTATCAAGCACAAACGCAGCCAACAATTCGCAAAATAATATTACAGCCAAAAAAGGCAAAAATCTGCGATCGTCAGACCCAAGCCTAAGGTCCAGCCAAGAAAAGACAAACGATGACGTCATCAGCGCTGAGGCGAGCGGAAACCGAAATAACGTCACCGCGAGAAAACATTCAAAATCTCTTTTAATAAAATGATCTCTATAATATAAAATGAAATAATTTATGTTATGCTATATAATAGTTTGTGTGATAATAATAGTAGGCCCCTAGTAATAATAGCAATAATTATACCGTAAAATTTTCGGTTTGGGAGTCTGTAAAAGTAGCAATAATAAACTAAGCTAGCCTATATATTAATTAAGCTGGTTATGCGCTATAGCCTATATTATGTGCCTATTATTATAATTTTGTTATTATTATTCATATTAGACTGTTATTTATAACGCGCCTAAACAAAATTGGAATCTTGCACAAAAGCGCGTAACAGAAAAATCAATCATAGTAAATCTTAAACAGATGTGTTTTAAGGTTAGTTTTGAAAATCGATAAAGTTGAGGATTTGCGGATAAAGACAGGGAGTTTGTTCCATTCAGCCGGGCCGGCTAGCGCAAAATTAATGCCCTGTTACCAAGTTTTTTGAGTGAACAAAATCACCTTGAGACGATGAACGTAGCCCTCGTCTGGATAGGAGAGAGGAACAGGGTGTAACAAGTGAAGAAAGGTATGCAGGAGAACAGTTTGTGTAGATTCTGTACATTAGAAGGCAAATTTTGAAATTGATTCGAGCTTGTATGGGAAGCCAGTGTAGTTCACGGAGGGTTGGTGTGACGTGATCCCGAGGATTTTGGTTCTTGATAAGCTTAGCAGCGTAATGAAGAACAGCTGTAAGAGGTTGAAGGGTAGATGCAGGAAGACCACAAAGGACTGAGTTGCAGTAGTCAATTCTAGAAATGACAAGGGCCTGTACTAGGGTACGAACACATTTCTCGTTAAGACTTTTCTTGACTTGCCGAATGCGTCTGAGATGGAAAAAACAGGATTTGGTTATATTGGAGATATGAGTTTTCATAGACAACGAGTTATCAAGGAGGACACCAAGGTCTCGGACAACATCGGCTGGTTTGATGGAGCAATCTGGGCTAAGATTGAGTACAGTGTGGAATAATTGTGAGTTAGGTAACGGGTTGCGGTAAAACCAGATAAGTTCTGTCTTGGAGGCATTCAGTTTAAGGCGCATGGATGCACACCATGATTGGATTTCAGTGAAACAAGTTATTAAGCGAAACATTGCATTATCAAAGTCTTTGGCAGCAAGTTTAATTCATTCATTCATTCATTCATTCATTCATTCAGAGCATTTATATAGCGCCCCTTCAAGAAACTACTCAGGAGCGCTCCCGGCCCAGCCACGACTAAAAAAGACTTGAGGGACTTGTAGAACCCTGTCAGATGGCTTACAAGTAAAAAACGGAGCTTAAGTGGTAGGTCATTCCAAATGGAAGGGCCAACAAGAGAAAAAAGCACGGCGCTGCCTAATAGCCAAGCGAGTCCGTGGAACAAGGAACTCACCCCTCGTCGCAGAGCGAAGCACCCGACGCGCTGGAACATCAGACACTAATAAATAATATAATATAGAGTTGTGTGTCGCCAGCATAAAGGTGTATAAGGATGCCGTGTTTGAAGGCAATGTGAACAATGTTAGAGGTATAGAGGATGAACAAGAGGGGGCCAAGTATAGAACCTTGAGGTACACCAAAGAGGATATTGAAGTTCCTAGAAGTGTTAGAACCAAGTCGCACAGAGTGTGATCGGTTTGTCAAGAAATTAGCAATCCAGAGAAGAGCAGAGACCATAATGCCAAATTGAGATTCAAGCACTTGAATGAGAATGGAATGGTCAACACAATCAAAGGCAGAGCTGAAATCTAGTAACAGAAGGGCAGTTATGAAACCAGTTTGTGACACGATCAGGGGCCGTCCATAAAGTACGTCACGCTATTTTTGACCATTTTTACCCCCCCCTCCCTCCTGTCACAAACTGTCACAAAACTCGGACCCCCTAAAGTACGTCACACTTTCGAACATAGAAATAATAATACTTCAGAAAGCAAGGCTAATACATAAACAAGGCTTCGCAACAGCATTATTACTAGCGCTCCTAGCGAGAGGAATCGTGAAAAACACATTCAGGAGATATGCATTTCATGCTATTTTGACATAAAACTAATTAAAATGTTTCAGAAAATTTTTGAAAATTATTTTTAAAGCTATGAAATTCTACTAAAAAAATAAAAAATAAATTATAAATAAAATATAAAAATAAATAAATGTGTGACGTCACATGGCCTGACCCCCCCTCCCCCTATACAAACTGTCACACTTTCTTAGGCCCCCTCCCCTGAGCGTTTTGTTGTGACACGATCACTCAAAAAATTTGGTAACAGGCCATTTGCGCTAAGTTCCGCAGTCCTAGATTAAATGTAGCCTATTCCTCCAAAATGTAATGGAAAATACAAAATTAACATTATTCATTGTTTATCTTTAAATAGTATTTTTAACATTTACTGCCAAAACCATACGATATAGGCCTAGCCAAAATCAAATGAAACTTACGTACTTGCTTACTTTAAATGTCCATCCGCATTACGCACAACGATTAAATTGTTGGCGTTCTTGTTAAATGGGCTAACATTGAGTTCATTAAAATTAAAGTTTCTTCATCGTGTTGTTTTTGAAGTGTCACAGTTTTAATTTATTTTGAAAACTATCTTAAACAACGAATTAGGACAATATTCGCTAAAAGGTTGGTAGTGGCAGAAACCGTTTAGCTGACCCCACATTTCCCAGAGTTCTTCGTCGTGCTTAATATAATTATTGTCTTTGGATCTGATCGAGTGCAGTGCTACCACTCCTTTGGATTTTTCCCAAGATCTTTTTTGGTACACTTTTGGTCAATCTTGGGAATATTTATGGAAGATCTTGGGATTTCTGAAAATGGAGAGTGGTAGCACTGATCGAGTGCAGCAGGGCGTGGATAAGACTTTGACAAATGGCTTTTTTCGGATCGTGTCGTCGTACGTAGGGAATATTAGGACAGTGGACAACTTCCTTGATTTCCTTCGGCCTCAGATCATGTCCTGAATATTACCGGAAAGATTTCGAAGGATTAAAGGTTGGGAGAGAAAGAAAGACGGATCATCCATCGGGCGAGGGTGCGGCGGTGGTAGCATCTGGAGCGTTGACGTAATTACCGGAGAGGGAATAGGCATCGAGGCCAATCCGTCATGGAATCAATCCGGGAGGGGTGGCTTATAAAGTCGCCACCGGAAAAACGCACGCAGGGGAGGTGGAAACTGTTCAGAGCGGTTAGTTTAACTTTAAAGAATTAAACTCTGGAAAACATTTGTTAAGACTTCTTGTAAAGATAGCGGCTTAACAGTGAGGAGAATGAGTCTGGAACAAAAATTAATGCTGCTAGACTATGTAACAAGTTTGTAACAGAATTATATTTTAATACAGAAGAAGAGCAGTCCCTTAAGTTAGCCTTGAGTGTGAAGTGTTAGCGACTTCATTTTCTTAGCCTCGGCATATGAGATGAGGGTGGGTTGCCAGTCCTCTCCCACTCATCTTCCCACTGACAGTGCATGGTCTGTGTACTCATTATTGCTGAGTTGGCTAGGGGTGCAGATGGAGCAGAAATCTCAAACCAGATTTCTGCCCTGGCATGGATTTTAACCCTCAACCGCTCGATTGTCAATCACTTTATTTTAGTGCACATTAAAATAGATTAGATTTATAGTGATGTTATAATCGGCAAACTTTTGAGTTGTTACTTTGGCACGTAGGAATTTGTTTGCAAATAAGAACCTCTGTTACTTAAGTGTGAAGTGTGTAGCATAAAACACACTGTTGCTGATGTGTTGCAGTGGTACTTTGATCATGTGTTGTAAGAGGTACCAGACATGTATACCTTATGTTGCACATTTTCTTTCCATAAGTCCTATGAGTTCTAAATTGATGCCCAAAGTAATAGATATCAAGCCTGGCCATCTTTGCATTACAGACACAAGGTAATTATTGTGTGGCTATGTTAACTGTTTGACCCAAATAACTGCAATTATTGCAATTATGTAAGCAAGGCTTACATAAACAACTGTTACATTCCTTACTGTTCAATAATTTTTTTGTAGATTTTTGTATCCAGGCATGAGATTTGGAATAATATAAACTGCTATAAACACTGTAAAAATTGTAAATTGAAGACTAACAATACATGTACTTGCACTGAGAGTTAGTTAATCTGTATTTGTTTTACAGTGTAATGTAAATGAATAGCTATATTACTACTTTCCAGATCTTTTCAAAATGTGCTATTTGTATATTTCAAAGTTGTTAGAGTTTAAGAAACTCTTGAAAGCCAGCAGTGCTGTTAGAAGCCTAGAAATGTGCCACATAACTGAAGTAGGACAGCACTTTTTGGCACCACTCTGGAGTGCTGTGTTAATGATGAAGTCTGGAAGTTTAGAAATGTGCTTAAGAAGACAGCACTTTTGTTGAATCACTCAAAAGTGCTGTGTGCTGTTAGAAGTCTAGAAATGAACTTGAGTTCATTGTAGTCCTAGAGGCAGAATCTGGTGTTGTTCATGGTTTTACCATCCATAGTTGATGGTAGTTTAAATGTCATCTGGCACACTGGGCATTTTGGTAGCTGGATTTATACATCATCAATGTTTTATTTCTTTTTGTCACTACTACTTATGGTTCTCTTGATAACAGTTAACCTTACTACTTACTACAGGTAACCTTACTATGTTTTACATGGAGTTATTTTGTTACTACAGTAACTGCAGTGGAATATTGTAATCAGAAATTGTAGCTTTTTGAGTTTTGTGGCAATTGGATGCCATTTTCTTCTTTACTCAGTGACTTCATCGCAGTGGTTACATAGGCATCCATATTTACAATGGTATCCATATAATGGCATATGTATAATATATATACTTTCTTGAAGAAATTTTAAACCTAAGGTCAACACGGACTCCTCAAACTCCATGCAAAGTTAGCAAGCAGCATTCCCATCATTTTGAGGTGCATTCATAAATTCATAAATAAATAGCTGATTAATAACAACAATAAACCAAGTTTTCGTTTTTGCCGTTTTACAAATTCCTTTGCAAACCAGATCTATAGGAAAACCAAAGTCACAATTTCAACAAATGGCCTGAGAAACTTTACTGAATATAAGTGATAAAAGATAATTATTTATCATGGACTTTACTACTGGCTGTTCAGCCTGTACTGACTTAGAGATTGTATTTTTTAATTATCGTTGATATCACTGCTAATACTGCAGCGTGGACCTGTTAATACAAAGTCTTGTGGGGACATGCCTTATGATACAGTATCTAAACCAGACTGCTCATAAAAAGGGGTAATGCTGAAAAAGTCGATATTTAGCGCTACACTATGGTTCATGTATGTATGTATGTATGTGGCCATTTATACAGCGACTTGCAATCTTGAACCTCACGAAGGCACTGCAGTAAGTTAACCAGTACTAAGTGTTACGATAATAGCCGGTCCAAGATGTGAAATTTTGGGTGCTTTAATCTTAGCTATACAGTCAGTTATTCTTAAGGTCAAAGAAGTTTAAGCCTCAGAACAAGTTACTTGAATCGTGGGATTTAACTAGATTACCCAAATGATGTATACATGTACTTTAACACTTTAATGACAAGCTGTTTTTGTTTCCCAGTCATATGTAGTAGACTCTCATCATTAAAGTGTTAACGTAATTTAAGTAAATTTAATTCAAGCTTTGAAGTAGTTTAATACTAGTCATTAAATAGCATTAAATTATTTCAGTCATAGTACATGACTAGTTTAATCATTCTGTTGTGTACCCAGTCATCTGGGCTTTTCTTTTCTAGAGGTTTGTGCCTATCTGGTTGAAGCATAGTCATTCCGGAACTTGGGAAGATGATGATGATGATGGTGGTGGTGGTGGTACTAATTATGATGTTGATGAGTATGGTTTGTTTTCTCATGCAAAGGGAGCGGAAGCATACCATATTTAGTCAGATTTTAATTAGACATGGTGTGCTGCTGTGCCCTGCTAGCAGCTGTGTTCATTGCCCCACTGGGCTAGTAAATCACAGGGACCCTGCCTCTGAGGGATGGGCTGCAGCCTCTGGCACCATTGACACCTTACTCATCCTGACGCTGGGAACAGCTGTTGCTGTACATACTACCGATTCCACCCACCGTGTCAGTTGGGTTTCCAGAAAAGCCCTGGAATAACCCTGTTTCCAGACTCAAATCCAAGCTCAAGGTTGCTGCCAATCATTAAATCTTAGAAGGAATGTTCCCAATCACTGGATCCTGAGGAAGTGTGCTGTTGATCGATCATTGGATCATGAGCAAGGGGCTACCGATCTTTGGATCATCAGGCAGGCATACTACCAATCTTTCTAATCTGAACTTATCTAATCTTCTACAGTGCCATTATAATGATAATGCTTAGGCATCAAACAATGGTCATTTCAAGTGAAACTATAGTCATCAGCAATTTGGATGGAGCTTTATTTACAAATGCTTATTATGGGAAATGAATCCCACACAATGCACTACTTGGAAGATTCAAAGGAAAAAGAGGCAAAGGCAGACCAAGACTGCTGGATAGATAATATAAATGTGGACATATAGCATCACTTGGACTAACACTAAGGGGAGCAATGGACTTGACAAGTGACCGAGGACAATGGAGATAATTTATTCGTACCCATCGGCTCCAAATGGCTGGCATCAGAAACTGATGATGTTGATGATAATGATGGCGATGATTATGTGAAACCTTTGAATGATTGTGTCTTATTCCTGTTTGTTTTATTATTGTATAGAATTACTTGTTTTAGTTAAATTGTTATTGAAGATTTGAATGGTGTGGGTTCATTCGGAAATTTGATGCCGAAGTTTCCGCTTTTGGGTTCAGTGTCAAATTCACTTAAAATCTCATCTCTCAAAGGACGGTTTAGATCTATGAAAAGGCAAAGGGATGAGCGGATGTTTGGAATCTGATAAGCGGCGTTTCAATTTGAATTGCCTGCATAATTAGCTGGATTTGAATTTCCGATGGGGATGAACTTGTGATTGGGCTATATTTGGTGTAATTGGGCTATATTTGGTCCACGATTATCAAATTACTGGTTGCTTCCCTTTGCTGGTCTTCCTCACTGTTTGGTGAGGGGTGGGTTGGGGGATGACGCACTCTGGTGGTACCCTAGTTATTTTACATTATGATTATAGGTTTGGAAGCTGGAATTGCTGTCAGTGCAACCCTACAGTCAAACCTTGATGTTATCACATATGTGGGATTGATGGATGTGCTGGGAAAATTATGGGCTTGGTGAAATGGGGTTTCCTGGACTGGGAAGCAGTGATGGGATGTTTTGGTGAGCAGAGATGGCATGGAAGGTTGTCAGTCTGTTGTAGTTCTTGTGGTCAGAGTCTTCACAGTCATTGTTGTAACCATCGTTGTTGTTGTCATTATCATAGTAGTGGTAGTGGTAGTAGTAATAGTAGTAGTAGTAATGGCAGTTGTAGTAGCTGCTGCAGCCTTAGCGTTTCTGATGTAGTTGTTGTTTTGGTTCATGTGGTCATTCTGTGTGTTTTAGCCAAGGGCTCTTCTACATTATTCCATGACTTT
>JACEVL010003409.1:0-13857 GCA_020284085.1 Aporrectodea caliginosa
CGAGAAAAGATCGCACACTGCAGATATGTGATAATTTGTGCTGAAAATTGATTAAAGTGGAAGAACGTTTCTTAGGTCGGGATTGGTTGTCACCACTTTGTGGAATAAACTACGCCCTTGGGTTAGAGCCCTGCGCCGGCCGCGCCGCGCCGTCGCCGCCGACTTTTCTTGCGCGCCGCCGCCGCCGATTTTTGTGGATCGGCGCGCCGCCGCCGCCGCCGCCGATAATTCCTCGGCGCGCCGCCGATGCCACGCTGATTTGTTTAATTGTTTTGTTACATATTTCATGTTTTGCCTGATTTCTTGATAAATTGTGGCTTCATTCATTCATTCATTCATTTTTCAGAGATTTATATAGCGCCCCTTCAAGATTATCTACTCAGAAGCGCTCCCGACTCAACCCCGGCTAAAGAGAACAGTCTTCAGGTTAGAGAAGAATGTGGCCGCAAGGGCTCTATGCATTAGGCGTAGATCCACAGGGAGCTCATTCCAGATTGCAGGGCCAGCAACAGAAAAGGCACGGCGCTGCATAATAGTTGTCCGTGACCGGGGAACAAGAAGCTCAGCCTGCTTAGAGGAGCGGAGAGAACCACGGCGCTGGACGCTCAGGGTGGAGCAGCAGAGCTCCTGTAAGTAAACAGGGGCCACACCCGCGAGGCAGCGCCAAACCAAGGCAGAGATCCGGTAAGGGAGCCAATGCAAGACATCCCGCATGTAATCACTGACATGGCCGAATCTTGCGATTCAGCCAATAAGGCTTCAGTGGGTAAAAGAATTAGACACAGACAGACAGACAGACAGTCAGAGACAGACAGACAGACACAAAGAGACAGACACAGACAGAGAGACAGAGACAGAGACAGATAGACGGAGAAAGACAGACAGACACAAAGAGACAGAGAGAGAGACAGACAGACAGACAGAGGCAGATAGACAGACACACAGAGATAGACAGACATACAGAGACAGACAGACACAGGCACAGACAGGCAGACAACAGACATATGGTAGGATGGATGGAGGGATGGATGGATGGATGGATGGGTGGATGGATGGATGGATGGGTGGATGGGTGGATGGGGTGGGATGGATGGGTGGATGGGTGGTGGGTGGTGGGTGGGTGGATGGATGATGGATGGGTGGATGGATGGTGTGGTGGATGGATGGATGGGTGGTGGGTGGGTGGTGGGTGGATGGATGGATGGGTGGATGGATGGATGGATGGATGTGGATGGATGGATGGATGGATGGATGGATGGATGGGTGGATGGGTGGATGGGTGTGTGTGTGGGCTGGATGGGTGGATGGATGGATGGATGGATGGGTGGATGGGTGTGTGGGCTGGATGGGTGGGTGGATGGATGGATGGATGGATTGAATGACAGATAAATTGAATTGTTATTGTAATTGTAATTGAACATTTACATAGCGCCACTCAGAGATTCACTTACAAATAACATAGTCTTCAGGCGTTTCCGAAGCAGAGGAAGAGAAAGGCTGAGGTGCTCAAGACGCAATTCATGCGGAAGATGGTTCCAACTAGAGGGGTCGACATGTGCAAATTAAGCTTCTGGATTGAGTACTTGCACCACGCATGCGAAGGACAGCCAGAAGGCGTATGGCGACCGAGCGACCAGGGAGTTTAGAGACCGACTTACATAGTCATAAGGTCTGAAGGTATGAAGGAGCTACCTCGAGTAGAGAGAGGGAGAGTTGCGCAAAAGTGTTAGAATTTGAACTGAATGCGTAATAGATGCATGGATAGGAATGAGAGAAGGCCGAAACGGTCCTCTGTCTTACATACACACTACATATATACATATATACATACATACATACATGCATACATACATACATACATGCACACATACATGTACATACATGTACATACATACACATGTACATACATATATATACATATATAAATGCATACATGAATAATTACTTACTTACTTCCTTGCTTGCTTACACACTATCACACGTACAGGCCCGGATTTAGGAATGGTCACCATGTGTCAGTGCACAGGGGCCCAACCACATAGGGGCCTCCACCACAAAGGCAAGACACAATTTATCACAAATATCTAAAACTAAGAAACAGTTAAAAGGTCAGAAGTGAGTTGGTGTTGGGCGAGTAGACGGAGTAGTCATGTGAAATTAGTGAAACTTTGCATATTTTCTTCTTCGCAAATTCGGTCACTAGATCCTCAAAGTTGATAACACGCAGAATGTCAGCTTCTATGCTCATCAGAGTGAGCTGGTAAACGTGTCCATCATCTGGTGTCGAATCTAGTGATACTGAGTAATAGCTTGATTCTTTGATGCGTGTATACTGCGGTGCACAGGGGCCTTCACCTAAGTTAATACAGCCCTTGAACACAATAATACGGCTCTGCACACATACATGAACACCCAAAGTCTATGTATACGTATAATCATATTTCAGGTTACACCGCCAGTTGTGGCTTGGCCCAGTGGCCTACACTAAAGGCATGCCGTTCAAAGTCCGCGCTATGGAATGCACGGTAGGGAGAATGAGAAGGAGGAGAACGAAGAGATCGGGAAAAAGACAAAATAATAGAGATATACGTATCCAGGTATCCTGAAGCGTGACCAATGAGAAGCAAGCTATAAGTCACGAGAATTTCTCGTGGAACTGATTGGACTAAAAGCCTTTACTCCTTATTACATACAAGTTTTGGTATTTTCTCTGTCTAATTTTCTACAGGCAAAGCACTGTAGGATTGCCTATACATGTATACAGAGGCGTCTACAGTCTACACCCTGTAAACCTTGGAGCAAATGCTCCATCCAAGAAACAGGGTGGGGATCTTATTGAGAAATTAGGGGGAGTTTAAATTTATTAAATATCGTACCATACAGTAAGGTAATAATTAAATAATTATTAAGATGCTTGAAGTTTAAACTTATTGTGGTTGTATCAATAATATTTAAAAAGGTATTAGGCTCCTGGGCATTTGCCCTCTCCCTCCTTTCGGTAGGTCTGGATCCTACGATCATTCACTGGGAGCAAGTTGGGCTTCTTATCTCTGCATAGTAGAAATATGCTGTGGAGAAATTGGACTTTGACATCCTGCCGACTGATGACCCTGCCGCTGACCTCTTCCCTGCCGACTTCGAGCCCCTGTGCTGCATCTGTCTGTAGCGTCAGGCCGATAATCCCAGCCCTCGGTCGCTGCAGCTACGGAGGCGCCTAAGATTCTATATAGATAAAATTATAAACTAAACAACCCAGCATAACTTTTCAGAAAATTCCAAGGTCCTCCGTATTCCTACCATTCGTCATAGGCTGTCGTGCCACAAATGACACGCGTGCCATAGGTTGGCTACCAGTGCACGTACTAGTCTAAGTCATCGTTATTGTGAATAGCCTACTGATAGATAATTACAGTATTCTAGTGAAATGCCACGAGAAAAGCGAATTGCGAAGTTGCAATGCTTATAAGTTTGCTGCAACATGTTGGTGCGTGGGGACAAATGGAAGAGCCACTGCAGGGAAAACATGGTTTCAAATACAAAAGGTAGGCAGCCTATTGTATTATTCAACTTAATACAAGGTGCCAAAATAGACATGTATGACTCATTGTACACTTAGGTTCGTTTCTCCTAGTTTTTGTTCTATTATTGGATGTCGTGTGAGGTTATTGTCATCCAATCTTTTCCCCAGACTCCAGTCAATTATTTGTTTTGGCAAAGTCTCTTTGGTGTATGGCATGTACTGCTGATGTGAATTTAGGTGCGAATTACTAGTATTACACTGACAAAAAATACTGTCTGTAGCAGATGTTGTTTGCACAGCGGTACTATATTGTGCTCGCAATTTTCATTTTCAATCACTTATTGCTTTACAGTCTCACGGCTCGACTATTGTAGCGCCATATATGATGAACTTCACGCCTGCCGGACCGGGTCCCTGAATAGGGTCCTGCGCACTGCAGCCCGCCTTGTTGGCCGCATTCTGAGGTTTGGGCGGGTTTTTGAATACATGAGGGACGTGCTCCACTACCGGCCCGCTATTCCGGGGGGCCGCTATTCCGGGGGTCCGCTATTCCGGGGGGCCGCTATTCCGGGGGTCCGCTATTCCGGGGGCCGCTATTCCGGACTAATGAAGACAAATATATATGTATATAATTATGTACAATTGTACATTATATGTATATATATGCATGTATATATATATGTTTGTATATGTATATATGTTTATATATATAACTGTATTTGTAACTATATACATGTACATTTTATATATTTGGATATTAGTGTATATATATAGATATATATGTGTGCATATGTATACATACCTATATATATGTGTATATGTACATATATGTTTATATATGTAATATATACATATGTATGAAGCCTATCTATATGTATATATGTATGTATATATATATATACTATATGTATATAGATGTATGTGTGTATATGTACACATATATATATATATGTAAATACGTATATAAATGTACTTATGTAAATATATATATATGTGTGTATATATATATATATGTAGATATACATATATATGTGTATATATGTATGTATAGGTATGTGTAAGTAAATAAATATTTAAGCATGAATATGTGTTTAAATACCTACATACCTGTATATATACATGAATATACATATACTTACATGTAAGTATATACATATTTATGTATGTACATATGTATAACTACAAACATACATGTACATACATAATACATATATGCTTACATATAACTATACAAACACATAGACACAAATACATATATATGTACACAAACATGTATACATGCACACACATATGTATTTACCTAAGTACATATATATACGTATATACATATACATGTACATATACACATACATCTATATACATATATACATACATACATACATACATACATACATACATATACATACATATACAAATATAGATACTTACATATATGTATATACATATATATATATCACATATTATATATATACAGATATATATATATATATATTTCATATGGTTACGTATCGATAGTCCGAAGGTACGATAGTCCGAAGGTTTGATAATCCGAAAGTTCGATAGTCCGAAGGTTCGATAATCCGAAGGTTCGATAGTCCGAAGGTTCGATAGTCCGAAGATTTCATGGTAAAACATATTTGCATATGTACATGTATATGTATATGGAGAGTATATGTATACATGCATGCGTGTATATGTATATATATGTTTGTATATGTCTATATATATTTGTATATATATACGTATTTATATATATGTGCATATGTATATATATATGTATATATATATGAATATAAGTTTGTATATATAATTATATATATATGTATTTATATACATATTTTATATATACACATGCAATGCATGTATATATGTATTTACATATATGCATGTGTGTATTTACATAATTATATATACATTTAATTAATTATATTTAATTATATATATATGTAATTATATATATGTATATTGTATATATATTTTATGTATTTTATTATTTTATTTTAAAATAATTATTATTATAATAAAATATAAAATAATAGATTAATTATAGTTATTAATATATAATTATAATTATAATTAAAATATTAATTAATTATCATAATATTAATTAATTATTTATTATAATAACATAATTATTAAAATAATATATAATAATAATTAATATCATTAATTAATATATTAATTAGTTATTTATTATAATTATAATATATAATATCAAAATATTATATTAATTAATATAATATATAATTATATTATAAATATATAATATTATTTATTAATTATTAATATATAATATTAAATAATTAATATTATTATAATTACATAATTATATAATACATAATTATTAAATTATATATAAAATAATATATATACATATAGATATATATTGTATATTATTTATTATTATATGTATTTGAATATATATTTATGTATATAATATATATAATTATAATTATATAAATAATATTAACACTAATATTATTAATTATATTAATATTAATCATATATAATAATTAATTTGATTATATTACTATAATATATATATTATTAATTATAAATTGAATTATAATATATATATATTATTTATATTAATATAATTAATTATATTCATTTAATTATATATTATATAATTTATATACATAAATATAATATATATATAATTATTATATAATAATTATTATATAATAATATATGCAATACATATACATATATATGTACATGTATATACATAGTAAATACATATATATGTATATACATATTCTTACATATATCCATACATAAATATATACAGTACACATATATACATATATATGTTCATATATACATAGTAAATATATATTTATGTATATACATATATATGCATATATATATATATCTGTATATATACATATGCAATTATGCACACACACATATATGTATATAATATATAGATATATTATATATACATATGTACATATATATATATAAATATCATACATATATACACAAACTTATATACATATATATATACATATGTACATAGTAATTACGTATATATATAAATATATATACGTATATATATCCATATATATACATATAATATATATACATAGCCTACGTATATATATCCATATATATACATATATGTACATGTATAGATATAAATACATATATACAAACATATATACATATACAAACATATATACATGTACATGCATATACATGCATATATATATACATATACTGTACATATACATATATGACTATATGTACATATGCATATGATATGTTTTACCATGAAATCTTCGGACTATCGAACCTTCGGACTATCGAACCTTCGGATTATCGAACCTTCGGACTATCGACCTGTTCCCATTTCATATATATCCAGATGTATATACATATATAACATTTGTGCATGTATATAGATCTATATACATATATATATATACAAACATATGTATACATATTCAAACATGTATAATTTATATATATATATAAATCGATACATACACATGCATATATATACATATAATGTACAATTGTACATAATTATATACATATATATTTGTCTTCATTAGTCCGGAATAGCGGACCCGGAATAGCGGACCCCCGGAATAGCGGAGCCCCGGAATAGCGGACCCCGGAATAGCGGCCCCCGGAATAACGGACCACCCGCGAATAGCGGCCCCGGAATAGCGGCCCTCCGCTATTAACTGCTATTGGCACTTATACTGGAAACCCCATCTGCAAACAATATCACGTTGCTTAGTAATTAAGCCTACATATATAGCTTAGTAGCCTTTTGTTCTTGTAGCATTTTGTTATTGAACGTCTGTTCTCAGAATAATTGTCTCTCATGACAATTGCGAAAAATAATTGTTGAACATGTTTATCTTTATAATGTAAATTCTTTGCTGAACAACTTTTGAAACAAGTATGCGCCGTTAGACCACTGCGCCGA
Source organism: Aporrectodea caliginosa (assembly GCA_020284085.1). Classification (NCBI taxonomy): domain Eukaryota; kingdom Metazoa; phylum Annelida; class Clitellata; order Crassiclitellata; family Lumbricidae; genus Aporrectodea; species Aporrectodea caliginosa. The sequence continues at coordinate 7,464 of JACEVL010003409.1, forward strand.
CCACGCCGCGCCGCGCCGCCGCCGCCGCCGATTTTGTCGGGTCGGCGGCGCGCCGCCGCCGCCGACCAAAAATGACCGGCGCGCCGCCGCTGGCACTATGACGTCAGCGCAGAGCTCTACCTTGGGTACGCTGTCGCAACAGAAACTGTCTTACTTTGAGACTTGAGTTATAATCTATGGCAATGAAGAAACCATCTGGTATAGGCAACGACCTCTTAGGGTCATCCATTAATTATGTCAACAAATAGGGGAGGGTTTGGAAAAGTTTGACAGTTGTTGACAGGGGAGGGGGTCTAAGTTGACGTCAACAAATTTTGTGTGGAATAAATCAAAAAAAGATGGTTAATGACTAAAAAAGGTCATCCGGAAAAATGTCTAAAAACGGTCATCGGAGTTCAAATCTCTAAAAAAAGTCATTGAGAAAAAAGTCAGTCTGGCTACGCTGCCGGTAGGGGGTCTGGGATTGTTGACATAATTTTTTTTGGGGTCCGTCAATGTTTGACAGCTGTTGACAAGGGGGAGGGGGTCAAAAAGGCCCAAAATTTGTTGACATAATAATTATTATTAATGGATGACCCCTTATATATAGGCTTACTTACGTACTTACCTACACGCAGGGCCTCCACTCCTTGGGATCTTTCCCAAGATCTTGCGATTTTGGGGATTGACTTAGAATCTGGGGATTTTGCATAGCAATCTTGGGATTTTGTTTAAGGTCGTCTACAAACTAGTTTTTTTTACCGTACTTTCCAACAGCGAATTAGATTAGAAAAAGTCCTCCGAAAGGCGTTTATTATTATTTGCAACTTGTAAACATTGTAATTTGTTAATTCAATGTCATGCTCAGGTTTTTTCTTTACCAGTTCTTAGTTCAGCATTTTTGTGAATAATTTGGATTGTTAAAATTGTGATGGTTTCTTCACAACCTTTTCCTTTGCAGTAACTTGGGATTTATGGCACACTTTGGCCAATCTTGGGAATTATGTTGGAAGATCTTGCAATTTCGGAAAATGGAGAGTGGAAGCACTGCCTACAGGAAGTCGGTAGTTAGTTGCCATGAGCAACGATTTCTGCTGCAGCGGTGTCCATTTCGAATAGTTGTAAAAAAAATGTCCGTTTAAAAGAAAGTTGGCCGGAAAATAAAAGTAGTTTTCGCATCAGAATTATACATATTTAATTCAGTTCTCAGATTTTTCCTTTGATATATATCTGGCAAGCAGAAAATCAAATCTACTCTGAAGTAGTATCTCGAGGGGTTGTTAGCTACTACATGCGCGTCGTGGTGTACTCGATGTTTATAAGTTAATTTTTTTAGAAAATGGATTCAAATATAAGGAAACTTATTGGACAGGCCCAGAACAAAGACGGTAAGTTTTCTGTTCGTATTTAAATACGTTACTAGTAACTGTTGGCGTAAAGCCGTAAACCACAAACCATTCGCAGACGCTTAGAGTTAGAGCCCTACTATTAGACTATCCACCTCTAATCGACATTTCGCCCCCACTTGTTGTGGGGTATAGTATGCCGTATGATGACAGTTGCTCAGTAAGTCAAAGGCCATGCCTTGCTTTGATAAGTTTGTTGGTGAACTTGCACAGCACAAAGGATCAATTTTAGCCCAAAATATAAATAATACAATCTTAGGGAAAGAGTCACGAGTGAGGCATGGTTGACAGATCCTTTGCATCCAGCCTTGGTTTTAGTTGTGACTATAATTCTCGAATTTGACTTTTAGATGATGAATGATTGATTTAATCGATGGGTAAACACAGGATGAATGGATGGGTGTTCAAATGAATGAATGGATGAATGAATGATTCAGTCTTGTCTGCATTTGTGTTACACATTGTTACACATTTGCTACCCTTCTATGCGTTATCATTTTGGCAATTTTGCTATCCCATTGTTCTTACAGATCATCATGCAAAGGAACATGTTCTTAAGGCTTACCTTCAGATGAAATCTATATCTGAGAAGCAGATAACGTCTGATGGACCAGAACCATTTGGCAAAGATCTTACAGTTCTGTGTGCAGAGACTGCTTACCAGGTAACTATTAATTCATACTAATTCATATTAACTCATATTAATTCATATTAAGTTAAAAATAATTTTATATTAGTAACTAAGCGTGGTCACAGATTACAGGCTGTGAAGTACAGGATAATAGTTTTGAACACTGGTGGTTCCAGATGGCATCCTTGCTGGTCTGAGTTATGAGGTAAGAAGATGGCCTGGGCTCTTTGTTTTGCAGTCTTCTGCAGAATTCATTGTCATGTCATTTGTTGGTGTGGCATGTTATTGTGTGGACTCATTGAGCAAGTCATATTGATTGAGCAAGTCTTAGGGTAATGGATATTCACTGGGAGATGGTTTAATCTAAACCATAGGTTATTAGGTCCCCTTCTTCTCCCACAATCACACTCTATTTCCTTAAAGCAAAAAAGAATATTTAAGCTGGACACCCAGAGAGAAAACAGCAATCCAATATCAGTGACCTTTAACCTTCCCCGTGGGGGTCGATGATTCAAAGTTTTTTAATTCGTTTCTGTGTTTTAGATCGGGGAGCCAGAGATTGCGTGCAATTGCCTGTCGATTTACTTTGAGAGGACGCCCCCAGTTGACCAGTTCTTGTGTCGCGCTTACATGTGCCAAGCACAACTGAATGCACCGGAGACAGCAGATGACACGGTTTGTGCTCTGTTTGGCCATCTGGTTTGTATGTTTGTAAGTGTCTGGCTATTTATGTAGCCCCTTTGCTGGCTTTGTGAGACCTCACAAAGGTGCTAAAACATGGCAGATCTAAACAGGGACACAGTGGCTGACTGGTTATAGTGGCTGCCTTGTTATGCATAGAGTACAGGTTCAATACTCCTCCTCTCCTGAGATGGTTACTGTGTAGGGACCTTGCTCAGTGCCATTGATTAATGCTTGGTCATTAGTAATTATGCATGTATCTGATAGGCCCTCCAGAAATTCGCGATTCTGCGCCGCGCAATTTTCGCGCAAAAATCTAACCATCGCGCAATGGCGCAAAAATTATGAATGTGCGCAATTTTCGTGCAAAATGATCAAATCAATGATTTTATTCGTAATTCGTAATATGCGCAATTGGGCTTTAAATGGCTAAATAGCCATTGCGACGCATGGCAAATTCTTATAAAATCAACCAGAGCTAAGTTATATATTGCCGAAATTGGGCTTTAAATGGCTAAATAGCCTAGCCATTGCGATGCATGGTAAATTCAACATAGCGAAGAACGCGTTTGGTGACAATTGACAATCATGGCTACCACTGAATGGGACGATACTATTGAAGTAATAGAGGAGTTAATAGTGAAGGCAGATGTTTCTGCTAGTAGCGCACAGACTCGGAGTATTAAAAATTCTAAAACTTCGCTGCGACAAAATTCGTTCGACGGTGTGTTCCCGAAGCAGTCGCGCAACAGTGTACGTGAATCTTCGTATAGTGCTAACGCAAATTTCTCGTGATCGAACAAATGAATTCGTAGGCGTTACACACGAAGATGGAGTGAAACTATTCTGTATAAATGCATTTGTTGCTTATTTGTCTAATTTCTAGTAAGCCAAAACTATACACTAAATAACAACAGCACTGTTAAATAACTGGCACGCTGATTCATGGAAAAATAATGTACATATAACCAATTTTACTTAGCGCAATATTCGCGCAAAATTATCGTTTTTGCCGCGCAATTTTTTCAATTTCTTGGCGCAAATTTCTGTGGGGCCTAATCTGAACACTTATATAGTGCTTTTTAAGAACATCACAAATGCACCGTTGCTCCACTATGTAGCAGATCTAAAAAGGTTCATCTTCCCATACATGAGGTGTTTACATAAAGAGGTTGCCACATCTCCAAGTAGCAGTTAATAAATGGGTAATAGAAGAAGACGAAGAGCAGTCTCTTAAGCTATCCTTGAGGCAGCCATGAGTATGAAGTTTTAGCAACTTCATTTTCTTAGCCTCGGCATATGAGGGCAGATGGCCAGCCCACTCCCTCACCATCTCGTCTTCCCACTGACAGTGTACAGTCAGTGTACTCATCATAGCTGAGTTGACTAGGAGATGCAATTAGAGCAGAAAGCTCAACACAGATTTCTGCCCTGGCAGGGATTTGAACCCCGAACCCCGACCTCTCGACTGACAGTCCAGCATGCTAACCACTACACAAAGGATAATAACAGAACTAATAATAATAAAAACACAGCACTTTTTCCACCAAGCACGGCATCATCGAAGACTAGCTTTACCAGCAAAATACTATCCATAATTTGTTGCATCCAGTTGTTATGTGAGCTTTGCCCCTTTTTAATGTCACGTTGTGTTTTTTATGCAGGACAAGTTGAACAAAGCCGTGACTTACTTACTCAAGGCTGTCGAGGTAGCCAAGCAAGAAACGAGGTAATTATTTCAAGTCAATAATATTCATTAAAAAAATTAATGTTATTAATTAGTTACTTTTGCATGGCCAGTGCTCCAAGTTAAATTATGTCGTAAAAGTATTGTGGTGCATGACATTTTATTTAAAATTACATAACAGTATTACTCTATATGACAAAGTTTTAGAAATTAGACCATATATTTCAGTATACAAATTTCGTAACAGTGTTACTGTATGACATGTAGTGGAAATTGCGTAACAGAATTTTACAGCGTATGACATTCTGTTAGAAATTCCATTTCTTCTGGTACATTACATAAATTGTGTTCTAGGTATCATTTCCTCGTTTTCAATGCATCCGTCATCTACTGGCAGCTGTGTCGGCCTCTCCTGAAGCCCCACTATCGCTGTCATCTGTCATCTAGCCTGCCAGCGATCGTGAAGTCACTGGATGACACAAACGACGCAGACTATGAGTGGAGAGCAGAGCTCAAGATGTGAGCAGATTAAGAGAATTTTCTACTGAATATTCTACCTTTAGGAGATTAAGAGAGAATTTTCTACCGAATATCCTAACTCTAGGAGATTAAGAGACAATTTTTTACTGAATATCCTAACTCTAGGAGATTAAGAGACAATTTTCTACTGAATATCGTAACTCTAGGATATTAAGAGAGAATTTTCTATTGAATATCCTAACTCTAGGATATTAAGAGAAAATTTTCTACTGAATATCCTAACTCTAGGAGATTAAGAGAGAATTTTTACTGAATATCTTAACTCTAGGAGATTAAGAGAGAATTTTTACTGAATATCTTAACTCCAGGAGATTAAGAGAGAATTTTTACTGAATATCTTAACTCTAGGAGATTAAGAGAGAATTTTTACTGAATATCTTAACTCTAGGAGATTAAGAGAGAATTTTTACTGAATATCTTAACTCTAGGAGATTAAGAGAGAATTTTTACTGAATATCTTAACTCTAGGAGATTAAGAGAGAATTTTTACTGAATATCTTAACTCTAGTAGATTATTATTTTCTACTGAATATCCTAACTCTGGGAGATTAAAATGAGAATTTTCTACTGAATATGTTAAGCAATAACTGGACGTCTCTTTGTGTATGTAGTTTTCTTGAATAAACATTTGAATAATCAATTGAACAATCGAAGGTCGACTCAGCCTTTCATTCGCCGGATGGCATTGGTAAAATGAGCAGTAGGACATGATGGGCATCTTGCATGGCTGCCAAAACAGTTAGATTCGACTCCTGTAACTTGTGATCATCCGTTCGTATTATGAATTGTAATCATACTGCGGTGTGTCAGTTTGAAATAATAAACAAAAGATTATTTAATCACAGAGCCCTGATCGAGGTCTACCTGGATGCGGACAAGAAATCTGAGGCTGCCCGTGTCGCTCAGGCCACCGTTGCTTTTGTACAGAAGCACGTGCCACACATGAGCAAGAGGCTGTTCGGTCTGATGGTAATTTTCACATGCTATTTAAGTTTTCTTGACAAATCACAAATGTATTTCTCAAATATCGTTTGCTCTGTTGCCTAATTTCATGTATGCATGACTTGATTGTAATCGCAGTCGTATATGTAATCGCAATCATAATCATAAACTAAAAATTTCTAAAGCGCCACTTGAAAGCCATGCGCAGGGCAACAGCTTATTCACGAGTGCTGCGTCAAGTCAGAGAGGTTCTCCAAAGGGTAGTCAAGAGGAGGTAACGGTCAGGTTGCTAGAGGGGCAGAGTAGCTGTTAAGGCAGGTGTTGTTTAGGTCGAGAATTGGAAGGTGGAGCCAGTCCCTCCAGTCGCCGTCTCATCTTCCCACCGACAGTGTACGTCCAGTGTACTCATTATAGCTGAGTTGGCTAGGGGTGCAGCATCAGCGCTTTAGATTTCTCAAAGGGAGGTTCGGTGTAGCGCACTCCCTGTGTCTTGCAAAGCTTACACTGCGGATTTTATGTGTTTTTTAA
>JACEVL010003410.1:0-13670 GCA_020284085.1 Aporrectodea caliginosa
TCACACTCACTATTGCCTATATTATCAAAAACCAATCCAAATGAGGTCAATATCCAGAAGATCAGTTCGCTAGTCTCGCAGGTATAATTATATGAAATCACTCGACCGATAAGTCTTTTGCAGTTTAACGCATCATTACCTCCGCTCAAGTGGACCCCAGAGAAGTGAATTTATGACAACTAAACGCGCTTTAGGTTAACACACTTGCACTCATACATCGATCTATCCGTAACGAAAGTTCATGTGAACTGAAAGATTATTTAGACACCTCATTACAAATTTAAGACAGAAGCCGTTGCAAAATCAACTAAGAGCTGTAATATGCCAAAAAATAATTTTTGTCGGCGGCAACGGCCTATGTTGTCATAAGCTGCCGTTAAACTCTGATCCATCCATCCAACTCCAATGCGAAATTCGCGCCTTTGATTATTTAGAACCCTATTTTAAGAATAAAGAAATAATAAGACATAAACCAGAAGAACTGCGCTACTGAAATCCGCCACTGCTCGCACTCTGGCATTGCCAGTCCCAAGCCTGGATGAAGGAGGAGGGCGTCGCGAATGATCTTTGTTATCACGCAGTGTCGTTAAACTGAAACTACTACCACTAACTCCGCCACTGCTCGTTCCCTGGCAGTGCTAGCCCCAAGCCTGCAGAAACGAGGAGGGCGACGATAATGATCTTTTTACACAAAGTGTCGTTAAACTGAAACTACTACTACAAGTCTTCAATATTTGCTAAAGATAACGCTCAATGATGAAACCAGGTTGAGATGCTAAAGTTCAAAAGTTACATAATGTCAGGTACCTTGACTCTTGCCCGCACTTATTCGATAATTGTTTACATTTTTAACATGTCTGGACCTTGTCTGGTGTTACGCCTATTGCCTAATCCAAAGCCCAGTCCGGCCGCATGGTCCCAAGGGCTTGGTGCCTTGGTCTCTGAAGCCGAACTAAGTTTGGCATTTACATTGTGGCTGAAACTCGATAACAGACAACGGGTATAGAATAACATAACTGCGTTCAAAGCAGACCACCTGTTATTTACATTCAGACGTACTCTTTTGTATATATTCGCAGGATCGTTCCTCGTTGAATAGCAGATTCAGAAGAGCATCTTCGAGCTACGTGACGCTCTCTACGCTCTGCCAGATCACTCTGAATTAATCTTCCGCAATGGCTTTCGATTTTCAACGCTACCTCCAGTCTTACGATTCGACCAACTCGGAGTTCTACAAGAACCAGGGTTGCGTTTCTCCGCTGGGTAACATCAACGATGAACTTCCAGGCATGACGAAGCTTTCAACGCTTTCGAAAGAGGCGGACGCCGCCTCAACCCCACAGCTTAACAAACCCCAGAACGGGGAACATCTCACACCCCTCGATAGGTTGCTGGGGTGTAAAAACCCCGACGGTGTCGATATTCTCGAATCCCGGTTCCGCTCTAGTCAGGACCTGAGCGCGGTGAAGCGGCCCGGACGAGGAGGTAAAACTGGACTCTTCAAACAAACGTCGTTACCAGCCTCACTGGGTGGACACAGAGATTCACGGACAAAGCCGGAAAACACCGGGAGACGCCGAAGAAACAGCGTACGCTTCGCAGACGAGGTTGGCGAGAATCTAACGACGTTTCTGTTGATACCATCTCGCTTTGAAGACCTCGAACGCGACAAAGACGCGAGCGCAAAAACCGCTCGCAACGCTTCAACATCTATTTCCGACAAGCGCGATATCTCGACCAATCGCGATGATAAAACGTTCACGACTGTTTCCACGGACGCGAAAACCGTCCAGACGTTGGAAAAACGCGAAACTCCGTCCTTCCAACTCTGTTTCGACCAGCCAGCCGCAAATTTAGAGGATTTTCGACGTCGCTTGTACTTCCAGTTCGTCTGCCTTGAAAACGTGAAGGTTGACGTTAAATCGCATGCGGATGGTACAACGAATGGTTTCGTTAACCACGGTACGGTACTATGCACGATTAAAGTTCGTAACCTTCATCCGATGAAGAGAGTATTCGCACGCTGTACGGATAACAATTGGAAGACGTACGCTGACATATTTGCGGTTTACGTCAGTGACGGTACGCCAGGGTTCAACGAATATGATACGTTCACGTTTGCGTTACGTAACCCGTTGCGGTATCAGTGTACGACTTCAAACGATGCAGACATTGACTCTTACTGTAGAAAGACGGCTTCAGTTGAGTTTGCGCTGTGTTATGAGGTGCTAGGGTCGACGTATTGGGATAATAACAATGGTAGTAACTACAGAATTGTCTGGATGTAAATCATGTAATACGGATTATACCTCTAAAATGGTATTAGTCGATGTAATATAAGGATTGGTGACAGTAGCAGATGTGTTAGAGCGCTTTGCTAAGACACCTCTAAAACGTACTCAGTCGATGCTATAATAAGTAGTGACACGTTAGTCGATTGTTTGAATGCTCGATAATAACAGTCTGAAACGTTCTCAGCCTATGGTATAATAAGTATTGGCACTGATGAGTTGTAGTGCTCTATAAAACACCTCTAAAACGTATTCAAATTTTGCTATATAAGCATTGACACCATAGCCCATGGTTGGAAATCAATGTTCAAACACTCTAAAACGTTATCAGCCGATAGTATTGGGCACTGTACAGTGTGAGTTATAGTCCTCTATTAAGACACCTCTAAAACGTTTTCAACTGAAGCTATATAAGCATTGATAATGGTAGCAAATTGGTTAAAAGACAACAAGATAACGCAGTGTACCGGTTTGAAACGGTTACCAAGTCTGCTAAACGCAGATGCAATTGAAGCATTACCTTTTATCGGCATTAACCGCCTAGAAATAGAGCAACATGTAGCGATAACAAAGTCGATAATTATAAATTATATAACTAATGAACTCAAATGCAGTACGCTGCGGTTAAAATTGTTCCCATGATAATAGTGACAGTTTTTGACCATATTCCTCTTCTGGTCAGAAGCCACATTGCGACCTATAGCTCAGCTATATTGCGTGGTAGAGGCTATGATAGTTTATTTCTATTAGGAACTTGTCTGCATTAATGTACAATCAGGAACGTAGCCAGGAAACACATTTTTTAGGGGAGGGGTAATTTTTTCAGTGGGTTTACATGGGACATGGTCGTATTTTTCCGCGTTTTAGTTTTTAGTGACAGCAATGCATTTATTGGGTTGATCCATAGACCCATTCTAAATACGCCCATACGTACAATGCATACTTCGCCTTCCAAACGTTCTCGTTCTATAAGCAAAACCCGCCTTGGCAGCTACTCTGGCTCCTCTTTCAATGGCATCCATTGTCCATGCATTTGTCTGTTCCAGAATTGATTATTGCAACTCCCTACTTATTGGTCTTCCCAAGGTCCGTCTATATCCTATTCAATCTGTTCTCAATACTGCTGCTCGATTGATTGCTCACCTTCCTAAATACTCCCATATATCATCATTCATGGTTAACCAACTGCATTGGCTTCCTCTCTCTGACCGCATTCAGTTTAAAGTCCTTGCTTTGGTCCTCAAATCCAAACTGGGACTTGCTCCAAAATACCTCAGGGATGTCATTCGTCCTCCTCTTTCTGCATCTTCTCATCGGCCTTTACGATCTCTGGACCGATCTGACTTCTTTGTCCCACGAGCTAGGACTACGATTGCTCAAACTCGATCCTTTGCCATCATTGGGCCCTCTTTATGGAATGCCCTTCACTTCACTTTGCGTGAGACTTTCCTTTCTGGATCATTGTCTTCATCTCTCTCTCCTTAAAACATACTTCTTCTCTCGGGGTTCTCGCACTGGGAGCGCTACTGAATGGCCTGGGCTGTGAGCGGCGCTATATAAATTACTAATTACATTACATTACATTACATTACATTACATTACATTACATTACATTACATTACATTACATTACATTACATTAACGACACTATGTAGTAACAAAGACGATTAGCATCGCCCTCCTCCTTTCTCCAGGAATGGGACTGGCATTACCAGAGGTAGGATAGTGGCGGAGTTTCATTTGACTCGCTTTGTGTTTAATCATCAGTTCAATGGCATTTCATGACACCATCGGCCGCTGACGTCATACTAAACATCGTACATTGGCAATTTTACAAACAGCATGCATTTCAAACTGAACAGGTAGCTAGTATGATTTATCTTTAAACTGTTCAGGTGGCTAACTCATTTGAGTCTCAGTTTTATTTTGCATATTATAAAGAAATATACAGTGCATATTTCAAACAGTTCTAGCATAAATTCAAGCTTAATGTAAGAAGCAGGCCTAAGCACACACCATTATTAAAAAGAAATGTAGTTTGACATAATATATATTAGGGTGGTTCTTAAAAATGAAAGTTGAAAATTTTGAAGTCTTACCCCTCTATGTTGTTGTGTGTGTTAAGAAAATGATATACAATTTTTTTGGGACTGGTTGGACGCTTTAAAATGGTGCCACAAGCTGCTGCTAATTTAAGTAATTTTTGAATGTAAGTAAAATTCGCGTTCACCGTTAACATTACTTTTTGGCAAGAAAAGTCATATACCTTGTAACAAATACTAATAGGTAACCAGGTATTTATCGTAACAGGACACGGTAAACTCCCTAATAATTATTGACTACCTACGAAATAGTTTTTTAAATTTGTGCTGTTACACAATATCTAACCTACAGACAGATCTACAACCAATCACTCGTTGATATTTGCTACAGTCGCGGGGTTCTTAGCTATTGTCTGCTTCAGTGTATGTGGATACTTTTTCTGATGCTGCTCCACTAACTGCATTGTGAACTGTTGGTCGTCGTTCTGTGTGAGAATGCTGTTGAAATTCTGCATCAGCATAACACCCCTTTCCTCACAGACACTAGCAACCTTCGTTGTTCGAATAAACTTCATGGCACGCTTTTCCCATTCAAGTGGATCAGCTAGCAGAAGCTTTGTTGGAAGACTTCAAAGAAACAGGATGAAGATTTTGTTACGAAGTTACAGAGTCTTTTCACTGATAGGTATTGCAGCAACCTCAACAGTTATCAATTTCGGAGGGTGGTCTGAACCTTCTGTTTCCAAGGCCTTCGCCATCCCACACTTGACTGCAACAGAGATGTTGGGGGGAAAATGAGAGTGATATTAGCCTTTCACTTAGGTACCAAAGGTAACTTGAAAAGTACTGCTAGCTGCTTTTGAGATGGCTTTGTCTCCATAATTAGGAAGCTTGGTGAGGAATGCCAAGACATTGGCAGGAGGTGTAGCTGCAAGCGGAGCTCTAAACCAGTAGCGGACATAAACCTTGACCACAAAGAGCAAATCTCTGCCTACAAGCTTGCTCACGTTCACTCATAACAAACTGTGCATGGAAGAGAGTTATTTTGGTTGCATAGATCATACATGGCTCGATGGAGTACGTGCTACTAGTTGCATGAACCGGATTTCTGTTGCAGGGATGACAATAAGGTAGATGATTGTCAGTTCCAGCAGCTCCCGATTGTCATCACATGCTGCTGTTATCGCCACTATAAGTTGTTTTACCTGTAACACTTAAGTGCTTTTGTACTATAATTTCTTCATTATCTGCCATGCCATCACCAAGAATTGTGTACTGTTCCTTGTCTATAAATTGCCAATGTTGCTAGAAACGCTTACAGAGTGGAAGGTCAGAATCAGTTGACTGCATGTCACATGCAGCAAAGCCTTTTCTGCAACAATTTCTATAAATGCGAGATGGAGTAAGTTTCTCCCGATCTTTAACTCGACGAGTGTACAAGCTCCAAGAGTAATGCCAATATTGCTGTATCAAATGACACTGCCTGAATGTGGTCTTTGATATTCCAGTCTTCCAGGCACATTACCACGTTTTTGGTCATGGCCTCGCCTGTTTCTGCTGGCAGCTTGGGAACACTGAGTTTTGTTGTTCCAGCTCCAGAAATAAAAAATCACTAGTAATCTTTCAACTGTGTTGCCTCCAGATAGTTCAGGTAAAATTTTACCATCCCGATGGGCTGCAGGATTGAACGATATTTGTTTAATGTCAGCTGCAATGCGCCTCCTTGTGTTTACTCATGTTCTACGTACAGAGAACTTCGTGACGAGTGTGGCACCTCTTAATCATGTCATAACATTACACTTTTTGTTGTTTAATTTCTTTTTCATAACATATAACAATATCCAGGGGTAAGAAGTTTAAAAAGTTTCCATTTGTAATTTTATGCCATATAAGGACCACCCTAATATATATATATATATTATGTATACACATATAAACTATAATAAATGTCTATAATATATCTAAGGGACATGATCTCATAGATATAGTGATGAGAACGTGGTATATAATACGTTGCTTATACATAAGCGTGTAATATTTGCAGCAATTAGTTACTTCCATATGACGTAACCCATCTGACGCACGGTAATGGACAGGTTACTTATAGCAGGAATTAAAATATTAAAGAGGTGTTCGCCCGTTTTTACCTTTGTGTATTCGATTTTGCTGTGGTTCTGTTATTCACAGATTTCGGTTTCGCACTTGTTGACTGCGTATTACGAATCTGGCCAATTTATTGCTATTTCCTATCCATTAATAAATTCTGTAGAAACTTCTATATTTCCTCTCAGGTTTAGTATCTGCATTATTTTTTTCGGGAGACTCCGAGTAACAAAATAGAGTGCAGAAAACGATGATGCTCAACACCTTTTTATTGTAAGGCTATAATATATAAAATTTTCAGTGCCGTCCATTTTTGAGCTGTAATATGCCAAAAAATAATCTTTGTCGGCGGCGACGGCCTATGTTGTCATAAACTGCCGTTAAACTGTGGACACACACAATGTTCAGCTTCTACGGGTAAAAGGCCGACTTTGTGAATTACCTATATCACTTAGTGTTTGTGCTGTTTTTATCAAATTTTTATTAAAAAAAAGTATAATGGTAAATAGTGAATGTTGTCACTAGATGACGTTAAACTGAAAATTAATAAATAATCACTTAAAAGCGTACAAGTAGAATAAGAATCTAACGTCATGATATTATTATAATTAAATTTGTATCGAATCATTTAACCACAGTGTGTGTATCACAGAAAGTAGGCCTAACCGATGCATTACTTTATGTCGTTTAACATTGAATTTAGTGACATTGTAAGGATTTATTTTGACACCTTTAAATGGTGTCGTTTGGACGTTAAATTTCTCGTTTTCATTGTATGGTATACATTGTGAATTGTCGTCAACGGCCTTTGATGTCATAAGGCGACGTTAAACCTTTGAGTAATAATAATGTTCAGCTTCAGAATACGCAAAACTGCGGGAGACGTCGAGAAACAAAAAATATAGTTGGAAATGATGTGATAAACACCTTTTAAAATCATTTGCCAGTGCCAGTCCCAATCCAGGATAAAAGAGGAGAGCAACCTAATGATCTTTGTCATCACACAGTATCGTTAAACTACTACTAGCAGCGTTTAGCGTCAACTCCGCTACTATGGTAGTGCCAGTCCAAGTCTGAAGAAAGGAGGAGGGCGACGCTAATAATCTTCTTTATGGCACAGCGACATTAAACAATAACTAACCAACCACGTTTAGCATCTACGACAAGCTGCAAAAACGTTGTATAATATAGTATAAGAACAACCCAGGCCACGGTTAATGGTTGATGCTAAACACCTTTTTAATAGATTTGTCTCACCTTACAAGAGGTTGCCAGAGGCCAAAAGAGCCCACATAAATGCTTCTTCTTTTGGACTGTTTAACGACTAGCTGTATGGTAACAAAGACCCTTAGTGTCGCCCTCCTCCTTCTTCCAGGCGTGGGACTGGCACTGAGACTGGCACAAAGCACGGAGGTGCAATGCACGAACGTTCAGTGGCGGAGGTAATGTTGCCCTTGCGTACTTGGTCACCGATCCTCGTCTCCGCTTGGCCAGGAGTCAGACCGGGCTGAAGCTCATCTTCCCTGGCTGGCCAGATGTCAGGATCGGCTGAAGCCCCCTCGCCCCGTCAAGGCGTACGCATCGGACACCCACGCCGTCGAGTGAAACTTCTGAGGCAGTTGCTCGAACGGCGCTCCGAAGGGGAAAAATTCAATCGTCGGACGCCTCATATATAGAAAGATTAGCAACATTAAAAGAGGTGTCGAAAATATCACCATAACGCCGTCGACATAATTAAGAATATAGCAAACATCGTACACTGAGATCTGTCGAGAGAGCATGCACAGTAAACTAAAACTGCCAACATCATAGTTGCTCCTTAGTTAAACAATCGTATTAGTTTCCTGTGTTTAACGACAACTTGTGGCTGTCAGAACCGTTGACGTCGCCCTCCTCCTTATCCAGACTTAGACCTGGCACTACCAGAGTACGGCTTTCGATCAATTCATTGATAGATGATTAGGGTTGAGGGTACACTGTCTCTAAAGAAAAATGGTCTTACGTTAATATATTTTAGCTGCTGTTAAACGACACTGCAATGATTAGCGTCGCGCTATGTCTTTGACCAAGCTTTGAACTGGCATTGCCAGAGTAAGCTCAGTCGCTGAGTTCTCAAGTAGCGTGACTGTAAGGTTATAAAAAGGTGTCTACAAGGCTTGCTATAATGTGGGGCGCGGTGGTTTAGGGGTATGTTCGGTGCCTTGCAGCCGGATGGTTGCGGGTTCGAATCCACCTCAAAGTCGCCGCGTAGGGACCCTGGGCAAGTCCTTCACTCGCAATTGCTCATGCGCTTCGGCGTGAAACTCCGATTCAGTGTCCGCGCTGTAGTCAGGAGCGCCTCTGAGTAGAAATCTTGAAGGGGCGCTATAACAAGTGCTCGAAATGAATAAATGAATATAATCCTTAAAGGGGTGTCGTTCGACAATCCGTTTTTATCAGCCCACGGTGTAGTCACGGTAAAGACAAAGATGACATAATATCAGAGGAGTCTGTCTTTTTGTTGATATGCGTTTTTAAGGACAAATCGACTTTAATGATTTTATTAGGCCACGGAACTTTTGACTGATAAAGTGGTGATATTACCCATCCGCTCTCGTAGTTGCTTTGTATAGCTTTACTTATATGTAGTTTAAAGGTGGCTTGCATGAACCACTAATTTTAGCAGTTCTTATCGTTCCTATGTCATAATACAGCCTTGACCAAATGCATAAATTAACTTGCGCCATCTGTTAATGCCTTGTACATTAGATACGGGCGCAATAGAAGTTCCTAATTACAAATCCTTAAACTGTACCCGATTCGGCACAGTTTTCCGAGTCGAGGCACGGATCCTCGCCCAAATTTCTTCGTGGACGTGATGACTCCGTTATTGCCAACGGATTAGCCATCCGCCGTAGTAGCCGCCTTAGGACACCTTTAAAATACATTCCAACGACTCTATATAAAACGACTCTTCAAGCAACCGAAAGTTCGTCTAAATCTCTTATCAGTAACGATTTCAAATGTTACTCCTGCGGTAAAAACGAAACCTTTCTGGCATGGGTGAAAATGATCGTTGGTAGTTCTGGGTGGAGCAACTGAGGGACGAGGGAGGCGGTGTTGTAAGAAAGGCGCGATGACAAAGCGTAAATTATTATTATTATTATTAGTAGTAGTATTATTATTATTATTATTATTATTATTATTATTATTATTATTATTATTATTATTATCATTATCATTATCATTATCATTATCATTATCATTATTATTATTATTATTAAGCATTTATTAGATATATCTCTTATTTCATCAAAGGCCGTTGATGTCGTTACGAAATTTTAACAGTCGGTAGTAGATAGAGCGTTTGACGACACCCTGTGGCTGCCAGGGCTGTCAGCGTCACCCTCCTCCTTTTTTCAAGCTTGGGACTGGCACTGTTTGCGCTACGAGTAGTGGCGGTGGTTTTAACAGTTCTTGCTGGTAGAGATAATGTATGCAGTGTATGGGATAATATCCATAGTTTAACGATATCTTATGTCTTTTTAAAAGGAATAGTCCTTTATTTGTATTTGCTACTCCCTGACGTAATCTAGAAATTTGGATTTCCTTATGCCTATATGGTTCTAAATATTTTATATAATTTTATGCATTTATAATTGGAAAAATTGAGTTTTAAAAATGACCTCTATTATTCATTGTTATATTCTAGATCCTGTTTTGTTTACTATTTTAAATCGTTATTGATATACGTGGGTTCATATAAGTAAACTTCCGAAATTTCAACAGAGAGGCAGTTATACGTAGTTAGAGCACTTTAAAAAAGGTGTTTGGTGAAATGCATTTAACCCATATTTGCTCATTCAGAAAAATCCGGCTTTAAAAGGTATGTTTTAAATGAGAAAATGACAACTATGACGGTCAACGTAGAAAAATGTCACTATAATATAAACAGCATTAAAAACAGACCACGATATCATTTACCAAACAAGAAGGCATTATGGTTGTATGTAATATTAATAGACGCTGCGCTATTGTAAAAGTCAGATGCGATCGTTATACGCTTGATACATAACAGCGTAAATTGGCAAAGGGGATTACTTAGACACCTTCAAAATAGACGTTGCTGTCGCAATTTTTTCGCTGCCAAACATACGGGTTAACATAAAGGCATGGATTAAACCAATCGTGGATTAAATCAATCGAGCGATGAGAACTGAACGGTGTTCAGAATAATTACACACCTCTTTTAAGGCTAAATATTCATTTCCTTTATCCGTCCAGGATCAATCATTAACCATCAGAGGCTAACCTGGGGTGAATTTTTCACCCCACTGTCAGTATTTGCGCTGAATTTTTTACAGCTTTGGAGTTATGCCGTGCGCCTTTGTGTATCTGTTCATAGATGACTTTTGCTTAATTGTCTTACTTATTTTGGATGAATGGTCACGTGACTGACGTCATACCGTGGCCATTTTGATTGGTAATTTGTGTGAAAGATGTCTCGACGGTTATCTGCTGCTAAAGCGTTACTTGTGTGTAGATGACTGTAGACTCGATGATTGTGCTGATAGTTGACTTTAGTTAGGTTTCCTAGTTTTGCAGTTTTATGTTGAACTTGGTACAATTACCATTGTTGATCGAACATGGTTTAATTTTATATCACATGCCTCAAATAGTGAGGGGTCAAAAATTCACCCCAGGTTATCCAATGTGTGATTTTTTTTATAGGTTAGCCTCTGAGGGTTAATCAATCTATTCATGTAAAATCATTGGGGGGTGTAAGCTAGCCCTGAGGCAACAATGGACCTTAAGTATTTGCTACATTTTTTCAGTTCCAGGAATATCAGTGTCTTGAGCTGTCCCTCAGGGAATACTGAGTATAGCAAGTGCCAGCGACTTCATTTTCCCAGCCTCGTCGTATAAAGGCGGGTGACCAGTCCTCTCCCTCGCCATCTTACAGTATACAGTGTACGGTCAGTGTACTCATTACATCTGGGAGTTGGATAGGGGCGCAGGTGGGCAGAAATCTCGAAAACAAATTTCTATCTTGGCAGAGATTTGAACCCCTGAACTCTCGACTGACAGACCAGCACGCTGACCACTACACTATCGAGGATGCCTATGTCCCCAAGCATTCTGTATCTTAAATCTTATGTCCACAGAAATATATAATTGTATTGTATTGTATTGTATTTGAACACTTGTTATAGCGCCCCTACCAGATTGCCCATTCAGAGGCGCTCCCGACTACTGCGCGGACGCTGAATCGGAGTTTCACGCCGAAGCGCATGAGCAATTGCAGGTGAAGGACTTGCCCAGGGTCCCTACGCGGCGACTTTGAGGTGGATCGAACCCGCAACCCTCCAGCTGCAAGGCACCGAACATACCCTATACCACCGCGCCCCAGTTGTATTGTGTTGTGTTGTATTGTATTGTATTGTACTCCACGTTTATAATGCGACCAGGCCACCCGCAGTAAATATCCGAGAAATTAATCTCTGATAAACCGACCCGACCGGGAAGCGAACCCGGGGCGCCGGCGTGACGAGCAGGATACCAACCCACTCGGCCACTCAGGATCCTTGTTATTATATTATTACATCTTAGTCAGATTACTCGTTCCTTACGCTCTGCTGATGGGCTAGATCTTTTGTTCCTAGGACTAGGACTGCCTTGGCTCAATGCCGGGCATTTGCTGTGGTTGGTCCCTCTACTTGGAATGACCTTCCCCTCATTAAGGGGGCTAAACTAATGACTAGTTTTTCCTCTTTGGTCTCTCGTTCTTTAAAGACGTTTCTTTTCCCACGGGGTTTTCGTGCTGAGAGCGCTTCTGAATAGTTATTCTGAGAGAGAGGCTATATAAATCTTTAGATACAATACAATACAATACTATATGTATATAAGACAAGACATAAGTGCGAATTCTCCAGATCTCAATCTAGGGGACATGTTGCCACTGCTCCGCCGGGATCACCACATATGAATAAGATATATGCATGTAGGGTGGCCTGTGGTCAGACGGTTTGAAGATTGGGAGAGGGTTAGCAATAGGGAGATGTGGTTTCTTCCTTATTCCCTCCTTCCTTCATCCTTCTTTTCCGTCCTCCCTCCTTCCTTTCCTCCCTTCCTTCCTCCCTTCATTCCATCCTCCTCCTCTTCCTCTTACGTCCTCTTCCCCTCTGCTACTCCTCTTCCACCACTTCCTAATTAGCCTTTGCTTCCTTCCGCTCTTTCCTCTTCTTTTCTTACCATACCCTTACCTTTCCTTTTCCCTTACAGTCTTACATACCTTACCTTATATTTAGCCTAATTACAAATACGTTTTTACCCTTTTCCCTTATGCATCCAGTTTTCTTTCCAGGTTCTAATTTCCGCAAACAGTCTGAGGACAACACGGAGACACATTAGGACAGGGACATGGACACACAGTCAGAAAGACACAAAGATATATAGGATAGGATAATCAGACTGGCACGAGGGAGGCCGAGAGTAGAAGGCAGGAATAAACACAGGTACAATGGAGCAGAGGGACAAAGGCAAATACAGATATAATAGAAGGCACCTAAGAACGTTATTAAGACAAGACAAACTGACAACCAGCCTCTCTCCTTCATATTCTCGTTATCCTCCTCTTTCACCTTCTCCTCTTTCACCTACTCCTCGTCAACATCCTCTCCTCTCCTCCTCCCATTCTCAATTTCTCTCCCTGTTCGCTTCTCCTCCCTCTCTTGCTCCCCCTGCCTTACTTCCAGCATCTTCCTCCTCACTCTCTCCTCTTCCTTCCTATTCCTCCTCTTCTTCCTCCTCCTCTTCTTCTCCTCTTCATGCTCGTTCCGCCTCCTCTTCTTCTTCCCCTCCCCTCCTCATCTTCTTCTTCCTCTCCTCCTCTTCTTCCTCCTCTTCTTCATCCACCTCCTCTCCTCTTCCCTCCTCCTCCTCTTCTTCTTTCTCCTGTTTTCTCTTCTTCTTTTCCCTCCTCTTCTTCTTCCTCCTCCTCATCCTCTTCTTCTTCTTCCCTCCTCCTCCTCTTCGTCGTCGTCGTCCTCTCTTCTTCTTCCTCCACCACCTCCTCTTTCTCCTCCTCTCCCTTCTTCTCTTTCTCCTCCTCCTCTTCTTCTTCCTCCTCCTCCTTCCCCCTTTTTCCCCCCTCCTCTCCTCTTTCTCCTTTTCCCACTCCCCCCCCTAATCGTTCCCCTCCTTTCTCGTCCCTTTCCTTCTTCCATTTTTTCCTCACCTTTTTTCACCTCCCCTT
>JACEVL010003411.1:0-13629 GCA_020284085.1 Aporrectodea caliginosa
GTCCATTCCCTGTTAGGTCTTCCTCTTCGTCCACTTCCATCCATCATACCCATCATAACAGTTTTTATTTTTCTATTATTATCCATTCTGCATATATGCCCAAACAGACCCAATTTCCTCCTCATTAATGACTGTATTAGATCTTGCTTTATGTGTAATCTTCTTCGGACCTCCTTATTTGTCACCTTCATTGTCCAATTCAGGTGCAATATTCTTCTATAGCAGTACATTTCAAAAGCCAGGATTTTATCATGATCAGTCTTTTTAATTGTCCAAGCCTCACACGCGTAAAGAGCTGTGCTAAACACGCATGTTTTCAAGACATTCAGCTTTGTCTTATAACTAATTTACTTACTATTCCAGATGGAATTTAGTCCTGCCATAACTCCCTTTGCCTTTGCTATTCTTGCCTTTATGTCCTTTGTACAATCATTATTCCATGTTAACAGACTGCCTAAGTACACAAATTCTGTTACATTCTCAATCACCTCATCTTGCACTTTTATTTTCCTGTATATTGTCTTTTTGCCAAATACCATTATTTTATCCACATTTATTTTTAATCCAGCCCGTTGTGCAGATGTGTTCAGTGCACAAACATTTTCCTGCAGCCTCTCACAGCAAGTCAATGTCATCTGAAAATGTTAGGTTATTACTCAGTTCTCCCTGTACGGAGATTCCAGTTCCATTGTCTTGTATGTTTTCCATGACTCTTTCCAAGTAAGTTCATAAATGTATTGGGTGAAATTGGATCTCCTTAATGCTACATATACTACGGGGAAAATAATCAATACGCTAACATAACTTTTACCTTATTTACGCTTGTAGACATAATTATACGAGTTATAAAGAACAAGTCCATGTCGGTTACGTTGAGGTTATTCGTCGTTGTCACGCATCGTGAGAGTCTAACCGGGTCAGGGTTAGGGTCGTCCTAAATATACCGTAACTAGCGGTCCCCGATTCTTTATAATAATGCCGACTTTCCATCCATCGTCTACGGGGGTTCTAAGTCCGACCCGAATGAACATAATTAACAAAATAAACATTTAAATAGGCAGTATACAGGCAAGTCAATCAATCAATCAATCAAATCTCTTTTATTGAAGCCAAATGAAAAAACACAAAACATTTCAACATAAAGTATCAGGATTGGCCGCAAGAGGAGTCCCAAAAGGGATCAAGATCCCGCTAACTAGGGACACCTAGAACAACATTTCAGAAATATGAATTAGCTAAATCCTTGATAAACAGTGCAATATCAAGTTTCGTACAGCAATGCAAACAGTATAGTACATATTACACAGTAAATGATTAACTCGATTCAAAACACTATGAAAATATAAAGAAAAAACCGAAAACCTTAACTAACAGTGAAAAGAATATCCGGCAGGGTAGGTTATAGCTAATTTCCATTAATCAGGTAGGCATGCAGCACTTTTTTTAAAGTGCCGTAGGTGGAGGGCACAACGTATGTGAGAGGAAGCATGTTCCAGGTTGTGGAGCCAACAGATTTTATGGAGAATAAGCGAGTATTGGTGTGTGCGTATATGGGGCGATAAGAGTTAAAGTTTCTGGTGTATGCATCGATATACATCAAGACCACGCTAGGTCTTTGTCATTGTTACAATTTAACTTTAAAAAGCTCGGCCGCTTTCTAGAAAACTGTTTTCGGGAAATTGGGCTTTTGTCTATTTTCAGCGTTTTCTGGGAGTCGGGTTGACCCCGTCTACGGGGAATTAAAGATTGAGATCAAACCACGATTATAATTGTTAGCAACTCTATCTTTGACTTAGCTGCCTTTAATTAAATGTGTTTGTCCACTAAATTATATGCACAGAGTTATAGAATCTAACCAGGTTTGGCATTAAAGTAGAATTTCTCCATAATACGGTTTAAACTAACATCAGCACAAAATGGCGACGATTAAAGTGTTTCGCTACAGTGAGAACTGAGCTGAAGTTTTAGAGAGTATCTCCTGTCATCTAGCGAATACATTTAACGCGCTGCAACCAAAGAGATTCTAGGCTTATAAAAATTACTATTAACAGTCATTTTTCTAAAATTGCTATTTATGACATTTATATAATACTAGAAAAAAAGAAGTGAACAGACTATTGAAGTAGAGGTTCATCGTAGCACCATAGCATAGGATGATGGATTCACTGTTTCTTAAACGTTTTATGTAGGCCTACACCAAAGTGAAGTTAGCAGTTGGTTGAATAAAATGATATACTTACTTTCTTACTTTCTAACTTACTGACTTAGACATAAACGCAATATGCAATACCCACACGCTTAATAAACAAACTGTGATATCGTAATCGCGATGATCTAATTGACACATCGATATTAAGCACTGAGAATCAGCTTACTCACTTGTTCTGCTGTCTACTTCTCCCTCCATCCATCTGTCTGTGTCAATTAACTGTAAACTCAGCAACTATACCACATATATTAGATCTGTTTTCCTTTCCATTATGTAACTCACTGCGGTTTGTCAGTTTGTTCTATTAAACGAAGATATATATAATCTGTCATTGTGTTTCTATGTCTGTCTCTCTCTCCGTTCATTCGTCTGTGTGTCCGTCCAAAAAATTATTCGATCGCTATAGAAAAAATGAACGCTTACATTTTCAAATCCAGGGGCGTACCTGGTCAGCAGCTAAAGCAGCCAAAGTTAACCATGCATATCAAGCGGGAACGATATATAAAGGTAGAGATAATCCGTGCGAAGCCGGGTAACTACATCTATTAGACGAAAAAACAAGCCAATTTTAAATAACGCCGTCTCAAATCTTCAAAGCAATTTCCAAAAGTTGAAAAGCTAAACGTTGGTCTGGATCTCGATGTAAAGAAAGAATGGTATAAAGTCTCATATGGTGCATCACACTATATGGATCATATATAGACGTCGTATTCGTAATATCCGAATATCTAAAGCGCTATTCCAAAGCCAAGTCAAGTGCAATGCACCAGATTTTACATGAGTGGAGACATGGACAATATTGAAAATGCCGAGATGGAGAAGCTTGAAGCTTTTGAAATGTGGTTATGGAGAAACTATATTATACAAGATTAGCATGGAGCAACTGTAAACAAACGTGAAGGTGTTGCAACTGGAGCAAGAGGAGAGTTCAATGGTCAACACATTAAAGAGAAGACAAATTAACTGGATTGGCCACACTATGTGGAAAATCGCTCCTGAAGACAGTGCTTGAAGGAAGAATTTAATGGAAGAAATCACCTGGAAGACCAAGACATACAATGTAGGACTGGATGATGCATAAAAGAAACAGGCGAGGGTTATAAAGAAGTATTTAAAGAAATAGGCACCAAATAGAGAAGAATGTCATCGCTTCATTCCTTTAGCCTAAGAGCAGAACACTGAACAATAAGAAGAATAGAAGTCGGCTTCGTGAATATAATTCTTGCGTTAAAAGGGAAGTTGGATTAATGAAAGAATTTTTGCGTTAAAATGAAGTTGGATTAATGGAATGAGGTTTTGCATTGAAATTGAAGTTGGATTTATGAAAATAGTCTCTTGTGAAACTAGAAGTTGGATTGATGAAAACAATACATACGTAAATTATAGGAGTTGGGTTGATGACAGTAATCATAAAAGGTCATTGAAATAAACAAGAATAAAATATGCTAAAATGCAGGTTTACCTGCAGGATATCCTGTGGTAGAACTAACGGTAAGTGCAAGATTTCTTAATTGCCCAACTTTACATTACTTATTTAGGTAAAAGTTTATTTCAGAGTATTTAATTATGGCCATTGCATGGGTTTCAGTGCTGGTCAAATACATGTTGCACTGATGAAAAGAATTCTTACTAAATAGAAGTCGGATTGATGAAAATAATCTTTTTAAATGAAAAGAATCTTGCTTAAGTTAAATAGAAGCTGAATTGATAGAAAATAATTCTTAATTAAATAAAAGTTGTATTGCTAAAAATAATTCCTGCATAAAATTAAAAAGAAGCTGAATTGAAACGAATTTTGGCCTAATGGAAGTAGGATCGATTGGAAGGATTCTCGCCAAAGTAGAAGTCGGATTGATGACAAATAATAATGCTACATGTACAATGGGGAAAATAATCTAATATAACCTTTTACCTTATTTACGCTTGTAGACGTATACATACGAGTTATAAAGAACAAGTTAAAAAGAACGATGCACGACAAGGAACTGAAGTCTAACGACATCTAGTGGTCTCATGTTCATCCGAATGACTTTTCGGCATTAGGCCTACTATAGAATCGGGGACCGCTAATTTCGTAGAGATAGTATATAATTTATGGTATCTTTTGGCATACTCTCATTGGCTGGAATAAACAACTTCCGGCAAATACTGTCTTCACCCGAAAAAATTTCTATACCTTTCTTCCCTATTAAGCACTTTTTATCTCTCTTTTATTGATGACACTAACCCTAACCCTGACCATAACCGACCCTCACGACGTAAGGTTTTCTAGTCCATGTCGGTTACGTTGAGGTTATTCGTCGTTGTTACGCGTCGTGAGAGTCTAACCGGGTCAGGGTTAGGGTTAGTGTCGTCCTAAATATACCGTAACTAGCGGTCCCCGATTCTATAGTAATGCCGACTTTCCATCCATCGTCTACGGGGGTTCTAAGTCCGACAGGAATTAACATAATTAACAAAATAAACATTTGAATAGGCAGTATACAGGCAAGTATACATCGATATATATCAAGACCACGCTAGGTCTTTGTCATTGTTACAATTTAACTTTAAATAGCTTGGCCGCTTACTAGAAAACTGTTTTCTGGAAATTGGGCTTTTGTCTATTTTCAGCGTTTTTTGGGGAGTCGGGTTGACCCCGTCTACGGGGAATTAAAGATTAAGATCAAACCACGATTATAATTATTAGCAACTCTCTCGTTGACTTTGCTGCCGTTAATTAAATGTGTTTGTCCACTAAATTATATGCACAGAGTTATAGATTCTAACCAGGTTTGGCTTTAAAGTAGAATTTCTCCATAATTCGGTTTAAACTAACATCAGCACAAAATGGCGACGATTAAAGTGTTTCGCTAGAGTGAGAACTGAGCTGAAGTTTTAGAGAGTATCTCCTGTCATCTAGCGAATACATTTAACAAGCTGCAACCAAAGAGATTCTAGGCTTATAAAAATTACTATTAACAGTCATTTTGTTTAAAATTGCTATTTATGACATAAATTTTATTAGTACCTCACACGAAGAGCGTAAAGGTAGGGACAGGTGGGCAGATAGGTGAACAGTTTCAGGCCTGAGGTTCCATCACGAGGTCGGTTAGCATCGTAAGCGCGTTAAGGTAAGTCATTCATAAGGTAATTATGAATTCAGTCGTGCGTAGATGCAGTCATGTGAAAATTCAGTCACAGGTAAATTCTGTCAATCGTACACGAGCCATTTATTCATTCAGTAAGACATTCGTCTATAGATTCCGTTGCAGTACATGTATCGAAAGCTTCAGTTAAGGAATTTATCCGCCACTTATGCAGCGCCTTTTTCCAACCTCACAAAGGCAATGACCCTCTCTAATCCGCGTAAATCTGTCGATAGATAGGCCTAAGTTCGACCTGATCGGCTCAGCAGGTCGCAAGATGGCGCTAAACCATTGATAATACGATTCTCTTTTGCTCTGGTAATTTAAGTAATGAAACAAAATTAAGAAAAAGTTTAGTAAGCTAATTTCAGGTACTTTCTCGTAGGGTAAGGTAAGTAATGGCCTGACCTTTCTTTCGTTACCTGACCCGACCTTAATATGCCATTGTAAAACGAGATTAAGTTTGGCAAGGGAAGAAGGCAAGACAAATCAACTTAAGGTATGGTCAGGTGAGTTTTTGTGAAGCAAGGTAATTTTACTAAGGTAATGTTGGGCACTGAGGTCAGTAAATTAAGGCAAGGCAAAGTAAGCAAAGGAAAGGTAAAGAAAGCTATGTCTACTTTATAAAAGGCAATTCAGGGTAAGATAATGTCTCATATATCTGTCCTTAGAGGCGTAGATAGGACAGCAGGCAATGTAGCCTCGACTTCTATAGCGCTCAAATTGAGCGGCTCAATCAAAACAGAGTCGATTAGCAAGTGAGGTGATCAGACTCAGTCAAAGTCAATGAGACATGCGACAAACGTTTCCTAAGTAAACATTAACTCATGCAGTAGCCTACTAGTTTTTAGCGCTATCTTGCGGCCTCTGCGGGGAAGTTGAGAACAACGTTGCGTTACGAGAGCACAGGGAGGGATCTGGCTACTAAATTAACAGAATTTAATTAACTTTATTAATAAATATTGTGAGTTAAACGACATCTTATGGTATCAAAGGTAGTTGCCGTCGAAATTAGAAACTTTTATACAGTTCTCCTTGTTTATGTGATTCGCATTTAAGACAATTAACAATTAAATGCTTTTGATGTATATATAGCTTCGTTTGGATGCGTTTTAAAGGTGTTTTCAGGACAATCGCATGATCCATTGTTTAGCGATATCTTAGGCTCTCAAGGCCGTTTATTTCGAACTTACCTTACCAGAATAAACTGAATCTCGAGTTATAGATTTTTATAAGCTGTTTGATGCCACAGGAATAACGAGAACTGCTTAAAATAATTTATGTCGACGTCAACGGCCATAATTGGCATAATAATAATAATAATAATGTAGTTAAACTCTGGATCCAATCCATAATTATGATTAATTTGGTGAAGTTGAGTCGTAGAGTAAGGTCGACATTAACGGTCCTTGGCTGTCACAAGATATAGCTACACAAGGTAAAAACTGGCGGTCATCTTTTGGTGCCAGTCCGAAGCCTGGACAGAGGAGGAGTGCGAAGCAATCCATCTTCCTTATTATTATCTTCCTCGATATCTAGAACAGACTGACTAGTTAAAACGAAAAGTAAACTATCACTACGGATGAAAAGATATCCAATGCAACATGAAGAGATGACTTACCAGAGATTATCGTAATAAGCTTTGAAAGCCACAAGATGCCCCGAAAGAATTATTGATAACACATTGCTCGTCTTATACACCTTTACAATCAATAGTGAGAGGCTATAAATAATATCATAACTCATTCACCTTTATCAACATTTCCACTTGCCCCAGCATTAGGTAAGGTCGACGTCAACGGCCCTTGGTCGCCGCACGATGTTTCTACACAACGGAGAAACTGCTTACCTATGGGGTAGGGCCCGTCTTAAGGCTGGAATAAGGAGGCCCTAGGAGGGCGACGGCGATCATCTTCGTTATGACACAGCGTCGTTAGAGCTGTAATATGTGAAAAATAATCTTTGTCGGCAGCAACGGCCTATGTTGTCATAAGCTACCGTTAAACTGTGGATCCAATCGTTAAACAGAAATTACAGACTTATAAGACGGGATTGAATATGCGCTGTCATTTCTATAGTTGAGTGATGTGGTCATCGGAATGCAAATCTCGAACCTACTTTCTGGGATTTGAACACGTCCTCTCGACTGACAGTCCATCAGGCTAACCACTGCTGAAGTTACTGATGGTCGTCTAATGAAACCTTTGTATGTATCAGGCCATTTAAATTCAAGGTGCTACTACTACTACATTCGATAGATCTCTGACAGTTTGCAGTAGGTTAAATGCAAAGTGATGTCGACGTCAACAGTCCTGGAATCCACAACGTCTAACTAAACAACTCAGTTGGGCGCCGTCTGTTTTTTATGGGGTTTTAACATCCAATTTACGCTTTAACCAGCAATCGATGCGGTCTATTGCTTAACCGTTACGTGCTGGAATACCAACCGAGAGGTCGGATGTTCGAAACCACTGTTTTGATACTTATGATATTTATGTTATTCGCCACGTTTAGTGCTGAATATATGGAGAGGCGCTAAACAAATTACGTCAAGAAATAAATAAAAAAAAAACTGTCGTGAAATGCTGTACATTTTATGAATATCGTGTCCGAGAATTTTGTAAGGTGAGTTAGGGTCCACGTCAACAGCTCAGGGAGTCGCTATAATAATTATTATGAAGTTAAACGCTGGACAGTCTAAGGTTCTCCTTAGACACCTTTAAATGATTTCGATGGATATTATAAAGTCGTCAGTGCTGTTTTATCGCCAGATTATTTCCAATACAATCGTTAAGATTTAATGGTTCGTTGTACCGTTTCAGTAAGCCATTTGGATTCGGTCGAATTTTTATGGTAATGTTGGAAAGATATGAATATCCACTGTTTGCCAGATTAATGACAATAATCTTTTTTTATTAAGCGCCCGACAAACGCACTGCGCTGTACATTTACATGTTATGCAATTTAAATCTTAACTACCAACAGAACAGACAGTCTGCAATACAATGGCGCTAATAGTAGCCTACAATGCATATCCGCCCTACGGGGCTCGAACTCGGTACCTCTCGCTCTCTACGCCAGATGTTATCCAATGCTCTATCGGGCCCCCCAAACTCTATTATAATAATGTCGATTAGAAGCGAAGTGGAGACATAGTTCTTGCTGCTAAATGCCGTGAAACCTCTGACTAATGCAATGATGTCATTAGACCCTTTAATGCGTCTTCGATCGGTCTTATAACTTCGTCAGCCGCGTTAATTCGCTAGATATTCTCTTCACATAAGCAAGGTGAATCCGACGTCAACAACTTTGGAATACGAGAGGCTCAGATTGCAAAGACTTCGTCCAGATGGGAGTCTACCTTCAAGTCTGACCATAGTGTCACACCGAGACCAAGCACTTTCATTTGTATTCTATCTTTATAAAGCCTTTAACAGCAGTTGTTGGGTGTTGCTATATTGCAATTGCTAATCAGAATTTCACGCTCTCGTCAAATAGTTGGTTGCAAGCATGGCGATGGAGTTTTATGAAAGACAGCCGAGACATTTCTTAGTGTTTCTTAATTTCGTTCATTAACTGTAGACGCTGGTCCGACTGTTAACGATCGCCTGTCCGTCGCTAGGGGTCGGTTTTCCAGCATCTTTAAACTCAACAGAATTTCTAACACATTATTAAAAATGGTTTTGGTGCTCTGTCGCTTGATGCTTTGTTTGTTAGACATCTGCGCCAAGGAAGATAATTAGGCTACATCACGAAATATTACAGAGTTCACAGAGAAGCCTGGAATTGACTCCATACGAAGCAGCCCCTCTGAAAATAATAATGATGATAACGATGATGATGATGACGATGATGATGATGATGGTGATGATGATCAAAATAATAATAATAATAATAATAATAATAATAATAATAATAATAATAATAATAATAATAATAATAATAATAATAATAATAATAATAATAATAATAATAATAAAATAATAATAATAAAAAATAATAATTTTTTCTACGCCGTCATTCAGTACAGAGCTACAATTGTTGTAATCCGAAATAAAGAGTTTCCAATTTGTTGGGCGACTGATAGGCGCTGTAGTAAATGGCCATTGTTGTCATAAGCTGTCGTTAAATTCTCGATCGATTTTCGCCGCAACGATGGCAATTGAATGCAAGATGAGGTTGACGTCACGGGCCTTGGAATACGAAAGGTTCAGTTAAGCAATGACAAAATGTCATTCTACGCTTGTTAGTAAACCATTTGGGTGGCATCGTACTTTTAAGAGCTTTCTAAAAGGGCATTATCCTCCGTTTTACGTTGTAACTGACGCCTCTGATATGTAATGTAATGTAATGTAACAAGACATTTATATAGCGCCACTTGAGAGTCTCACAGAAGCGCTCAACACGTGGCCATCAAACAGCTGAAAAAGTGCGTCTTTAAATTAAGAGTCGAGACAAAACCATGTAGCAAAGTATCACTAAATAACCTTTAGAAAAAAGAAAGCCTTGTCGACTATATCAATCAATCAATCAATCAATCAATCAATATTTTTTATTTATATACATGCATGCATACGTACATACATACATGCATGCATGCATACATTCATCCATCCATACATACATGCATTCACACATGCACACATATACAGGGTGCGGCAAAATAAAGTAATCCCCTGCAGTGTTTGGTTGATATCTCAAGAACGAAGTTGGATTTTTATAAGAAAATTCACACGGCCATTGGTCATTCATATCTACGTACAATTGCCAAATTACATTATATTATCACAACAATTGACTAAGTTATGCTATTTGAACAGAGACAAGCCCACGCTTTATAACGTGCAAATTTTACGGTTGCGTTATTGGTTGTACTGGAACGCGCCACTGCCCTGCTACGTCGGTTCAAAGTTCGTGATACCAAACGCGTGTTCTTCACGGATGAGAAAAACTTCTACCTCAACCCACCTGTCAGCAACCAGAACAACCGCGTGTGGTCAAGAGGAAAGAAGGTCGATGTCAGGCCAAGTCGCTTGCTGGTCCAGAGGGAAAAGTTTGCAAAACACATTATGGTGTCTGCTGGGGTCTGCTTTGGGGTAAAGGTCGGCTCCACTTCATCGACGAGAAAGCGAAAGTTAACGCTCAGTATTACCTTCGTCGACTGCTTCCGCAGCTCATTGAGGACTGCAACCAGTTGATGCCAGTCGGGTTCATTTTCCAGCAGGACGGCGCTCCAGCGCACACGGCACGTGTCACGCAGGAGTGGCTGCACGCAAACTGTCCTGAGATCATTGAGAAGGACCAGTGGCCACCAAATTCCCCAGATCTCAACCCCCTTGACTATCACGTGTGGGGAGCCATGCTGGAAAGGTATCACAAACTCCAGCCGAAGCCAAAGACAATCGCCGCGTTGAAAGCCGCTTTGCAGTCAATATGGGACGATATGCCACAGGCGCCGATCAACAAGGCCATCAAGAACTTTACCAAACGGCTGAAGGCATGCGTGCAGGCCAATGGTGGACACTTTGAACACTTAATGTAAAACTGAAAGTGCAACTCGTAAAGCTTTGTTGTAAAAATATTTCAAGTTGTACCATTTATTTTTCTTGTTTCTTTACAAAGTAACTATTTTTAACCATGTAAAATCGTGGGGGGTGTCGTGTTTGAAATAACATAACTTTGTCATATTTCAAGATTGTTAAATAACATTTGGAAGTTATATGTAGATGTGAACAGACAATATCACTACCAAGTTTTATATAAAAATTCTAAGCGGTTGCTACAGAATTTGCAACACACTGCAGGGGATTACTTTATTTTGCCGCACCCTGTATATACCGGTACATGCCAATATACATCAGTCAATCAATCAATACATACATACATACGATCACTGTGGTTTCGAATACATCCATACATATATACATGTACATGCATATACTTCCATTATATACAAATATATACATGCATCCTTACGTACATACATGTACATACATAGATCCATCCTTCCATGCATAATTACATAAACACATGCATACACACGTATTAATACGAATATACATCCATACATATGTACATGAACATGCATACATGCATGTACACATACCTACAAGTACATACATACACACACATATATCCATCCATAATAAATATTATATACATACATTCATACTTACATACATACATACACTTATACATACATACATACATAATTATGTCATACGTTCATACATACAAATATACGTGCGTGCTTACATCCATTCATCCATACATAGATCCATCCCTGCATGCACACGTACATACATACATATATACATGCATACATTCATATATGCATAGATACATACATGCATACATACATACATACATGTGTATAAAACTCACAGACGTCACAAGAACTTTCATTTCAAGCATTAGAACGATCACTGTGGTGTCGAATACTTAGATTACAATAATGATTTTTTTTTTGGTACAGTGAATCCAACATTGTGTCATGATCCAAACATGTTCCATAAGTGCACGCACTCTGTCCAACCTTAACGTGGAGCATTAATTTCCACTTTTTTATTAAAATGGTATAAATGCCATCCATGTTATCGGTGGGGTCTATTAGACCCCAGGTGTGCTAAATGTGTTGGCCGGGAAGGTGTGCGTCATAGGGTTAATTAATATTTTAATTAGAAATTACGTTATTCAGAGATTCACACAATGGGTCTTGACAGCCACAGGATGTCGCTAAACAACGGATAATACAGTATTCGCTATAAATTCATCAAATGCGCTTAATTGCTAGGACAATAATATTAACCCTCGGGCCACTACCAAGGAGGTGGTGGTTGCCCCCCCTAGGTTTTTTTCATCTCAAACTTTTTCCGTATGGAATAAAAAATTTGACCTTTTAGGTAGCTGTAGGGGGTTCATTTACACACGTTTTGAGGTAAAATTGTGAGATGATATCTCACACCGTTCAAAAGTTATACCCAATATACCCGAGGCACCAGTGGGGGGTGGATACCACCCCCTTGATTTTCGACTATATCTTATCCGTCATTTAATATTAAGAGACACAAATTTTACCATTCTATAGAGGGAATGTGGGGCTACATTTCTCTGGTCACTGAGTTGACCTGAGACAACCGGAAGTGCTCAAAATAAATAATAATACGCGTAATATGCGTGAAAAATTGCTGAATGGAAGGACTCCCCCCTTAGTTTTTTGTCTGTAGTGTATTCATTTGTCTTCCTGGAAGAGAAATAAAGATACCATTCTTTAGAGGGAATGAAGGGCTTCATTTGCATACCTACATCTTTGTCTTTTGAATACCGGAAGTGATCAAAATAAATAATAATACGCGTAATCTGTGTGAAAATGGCTGAATACAGCATTACAACGTAAACCGATATATATGTATGGATATATATGTATGAATGTACATTTATACTATATAAACATGTGTAGGGATGATTTTTGTATCTTTTATACATAGATTAGTTTCAAAACACACATAATCTTATATTTGTTTATCCAAAAGTACAAAATGTACGCAATAATATACAATATTGCTAATTAAAGGGTTCCGTTGTTAAAAGTGATGTAATTTCGAGGTGCATTCACATAATGTACAACTAAATATACCATTCTGTGCAGAAATGAATGCTGAATCCAATGCTATATTACAAGTTATGATATGTAAAACCAAACACGAAATCCGAGGGGGGGTGGTAACCACCCCCCCTTGGTAATCCGTGTTACAAAAAAAGCTTGGTAGCCCTAGGGTTAATTATTTAACTCCGCCACTTCACGTCCTATAGTGCCAGTAAGTGCCAGTCTCACGCCTTGATGAAGGAGGAAGGCGACGCTAATAATATTTATCACACGATGTCGTTAAACTAAAACTAATAATAATAATCTTTTTCTTTATTAAGCGCCTGACAAACGCACTGCGCTGTACATTTACATGTTATGCAATTGAACTTTTAACTACTAACAGAACAGACAGCCTGCAATGCAACGGCGCAAATAGCAGCCTACAAAGCACGTCCGCCCTACGGGACTCGAACTCGGTACCTCTCGCTATCCATGCCAGCGTGTTATCCAATGCGCTATCGTGTTACCACTAATTGGTAGTGCAACTCACAGTCTTTCTTAAGTCGTAAGGTAGGCCTAAGGCCGACGCTAACGGTCCTTGTTGGCAGTGGCGTAACGAGAGGGGGCAGGGGGCGGCCGCCCCGGGCGCAGGAGGGCGCAAAATGAGGCTAAAAAATTTTGTTTGAAAGAAATCAGGCAAAAAT
>JACEVL010003412.1:2500-14288 GCA_020284085.1 Aporrectodea caliginosa
CATTACCAAAAGATTAACACTGCGGGTGAAAGACTGTTCCAGTATAAAGGACTGGCGGCCGAGAAAGCGCGATCGGCAAAGTGAAGCGACAAAGCCGCTGAGTAAGAGGACATTAAATAGGTACGGTTACATTAAATTCAAAGGCCAAGCGGCGGCGTCGCTGAATAAAAGGTCATTAAATACAAATACACGGGCGAAGACGGGTTCAAAAGCAATGCCTACACCCTTAGCGTGGAATACTCTTTAACTATACACACTTCTGTTGAAATTATATAGAGGTGTCCCTACTTAGCGGGATCTTTGATCCCTTCAGGGCCTTCCCTTGTGGCATTCAACTATCCATACTTAAAAGTGCAATCTGATTTGTAATATTATTGTTTATTGTTGTTTGGCTACAAATAAACGATTGATTGATTGATTGATATATTTAATTAGTGAAAAATCACGCCTGAAAACCTCTGGCTAAGCCGGGAATCTACGCTAGTATAATATAACGTAATAAAACATGCTGATATGATATATGATGCGATATGACATAAAATAATATAATATGATATGATATGATAATATGATGATATGATATGATATGGTATAATATAATATAGTATAATATAATATAATATAATATAATATAATATAATATAATATAATATAATATAATATAATATAATATAATATAATATAATATAATATAATATAATATAATATAATATAATATAATATAATATAATATAATATAATATAATATAATATAATATAATATAATATAATATAATATAATATAATATAATATAATATAATATAATATAATATAATACAATACAATACAATACAATACAATACAATATGGTGTGATGTGATTTGATGTGATGTGATGTGATATGATATGATTATGATATGATATGATATGATATGATATGATATGATATGATATGATATGATATGATATGATATGATATGATATGATATGATATGATATGATATGATATTCATTCATTCATTCATTCCGGATATTTATATAGCGCCTCTTCAAGAAACCTACTCATAGGCGCTCCCAGCCCAGCCACAGCCAAACAGAAAGGACTTTAGTAGTTGGAAGAAAGCAGGCAAATCATTCCGGGGCAGTAAGCGTAACGTAAGCGACAGCCCATTCCAAGTGGAGGGGATATGATATGATATGATAATGATATGATATGATATGATATGATATGATATGATATGATATGATATGATATGATATGATATAATATAATATAATATAATAAAATATAATATAATATAATATAATATAATATAATATAATATAATATGATATTTAGTTAGAGGGTCCTGTGACCCTTCAGGGCTCTCCGTTTGTTGCCTAAATAACACTAGTGTTGATAGTTGTATTTTGTAATTATGATGGGGAAAAATAAAACTTTTTGAATTGAAAAATTTAATATAATAATTATAATCAACATAATGTAATACAACACAATACAATAGAATATAATATATTAATATGATATAATTTAATTCAGTTTACCAGGATTAGTTTGGAACAGAAAATATTAAACACTGTTAGATATTAAGATGTACACTTTTACAGCACTTACTGTGTCTCAACTCAACTTGTGCGTGTGAATGCAAAGAACTTCAATGCCAGCAACGTCGGTCGTGCAATAAAAATTCAACTGTGCTGCAAGTTGAACTGTAATAATTAGGTCAGGTTTATTTATATCCCACCAGGGTTTAGCCTTTCCTATCCTAGCGACGACTTTAGTGTCGTGTCTAAGCTAGGAAACGCCCTATTGCATAGGAATGCAAAGCGTAGGCTAGAGAAGTATTATTGAAACGTCAAGAGAAATACGTGGTTTTGTATATGTAAGGCTATTAATAATTTTTTGGCTTATTTATTTGGAGATGCCAGCTGGCTACAGTAAGGCCAGTCATATTGTGTATTCATATCGTCTGAGTGTATACCTGTGAGACCATTGGATCATTCATCCATTCATTCATTCATTCATTCATTCATCCATTCATTCATTCATTCATTCATTCATTCAGAGGATTTAAATAGCGACTGTTCAAGATATCTATTCTGCGCTAGCCGATTAAGATGTTAAGTGTCATTAAGTGTCATTACAAAAGAAAATATTATATCAGTTAGCAAAGCAAAGCAGAGTGAGCTGGAAGAGTCATCACTGGCGGTTCCACGCATCGGCCTACACGTGGAACCAACCAATGGATTCCCGTCGAAAAAGCTAACAGATGGCATGGATCTTGACCTGAAACCGAGTCTGTCCTTACCTGTCTATATAATTATTTTGTTTTCACTGAGCGCCTGTGAATTACCTGTCTCCAGCGACTTTGAAATATCACACGGAGTCATGTTTCTCATTATCTTCCATACCTGGTCGCAGATTTGCAAGCAAGGCCACGTGGTTGTTCCACCGACCCGAACTTCTACAGTCCTGCAGCATAGGAGTTTGCTATGGTCGGCCCGTCCTCCTGAAATAAATTGCCTAACAGCCTGTGACATGAACCCCTCAGTCCCTTTTTGCCTCTTTTCCTAAAGAGCTTGAAGACCATTTTGTTCGTGGTTTCAATGTGTTAAGTCGGGAAGCGCCTCTGATGTGACGTCATATAAATTTGCAATCACAATTGCAATCGAGATTACGATTACGATTATCGGTTGTTGCATGATGCCCAGCATAAATTCAAAATAAAAACCGAAAAAACGTCATTTTATTTTTTTTTAACCGGGGAAAACACGGAAAAAAATATTTGACTTTGTTACATCTCGTATTGCATTTTCAAATTAAAAACCTTGTTTACACAATTTAATTTTAATCAGTAAGTAACACAACTTTATTAGTAAACAGCAAGTAACATTAATCTACAACAATTATTTTCTTTTTCATAAATTTGGTTTAGTAAGAAATTGAGAGATTAAAAATACTTAAATCTTCTCAAATTTAAATTGTAAACATTAGTCCGCATAAGTCCATGCTGACATAGACAATCAAAAAATAAATTTGTAGTATATAGAGTGTACTTAATTAAAAATTATACTTACAATTTTGACTTATAAGTTTATAAGAACTTAATATGGAGTAGCCTAATATCAATTAGAGATAACTGTGTACAAAGATAACATTTCGCAATTTGGATACGGTAACTTAGAAATTCAAATAACTTTAATAAATTTTATTTCCTGTACTGTGCTATTTATTTCTCAACTGATGACATTAAATTGTGACATAAATTAGATGAATCCTTGAAAGGATAGAGATAAAGGTCAAGGATATCAGACAAAAATAAAATTAAACAAATAATAACAGACAGTAAATAAATAAATAAAGTAACATAAAAACCCGAAAAAACGTGCGAAAAATAAAAAACAAAAAAAACGAGGTTTTTTTGGGAAAACGAAAAAACGTTTTACAACTATGATGCCCAGCAACGAACTGTTTTGCTACAGAAGATTTCTGAAATTTCGTGACACACTTTCTGATCGAGTGACGATATCTGGACAGAGTTTATGAAACACTTTAAGCTGCTTAAGTTTTAAAGGATTGATGCGAACCTTCGCATTAAAGGACGAGTAGGGTAGCCATGTTGAACGCGTGACATGTTCGCTATCTTGAAAAGGTCCCTGTAAAACTTCTGCCCTGGTTAGCTACATTGGTTATTAGCGTACTTCTCATGCGCCACTGCGCTTAAGAAGGTCGGTTTCTATTGCCGAGTTTTGATGCTCTGGCTAGTACGACCCGTACACGGGACCTTAGCAAACGTGGCACCCATTCAAAATGGCACCGGGTGTTCTCACCGGAGCAATTTATTTAGTTTGCAGAATCGAGACCATACGGTCGCAAGAGAAAAATCTGCAGATACAGAGACAGATTCAATCGAGTAGGCTATTTATACATGTATATAGCACCTCTCAAGGAAACTACTTAGAGG
This sequence comes from Aporrectodea caliginosa, assembly GCA_020284085.1. Taxonomy (NCBI): domain Eukaryota; kingdom Metazoa; phylum Annelida; class Clitellata; order Crassiclitellata; family Lumbricidae; genus Aporrectodea; species Aporrectodea caliginosa. Next base: position 6,446 of record JACEVL010003412.1, read on the forward strand.
TGCTCCCGAATGCAGCACGGTCATAAGAACAGTTTTAAGCGCTTGTTGAATGTGTCTGAGAGTGACCTAGGGAGCAGGCGCAGCTCAAGAGGGAGGCCATTCCATACCGCCGGGCCTACCACGGCAAAAGCGCGACTTTGCATGATAGAGGTACGAGCAATCGGGACTGAGAGCATCCCCTTCCCAGCTGAGCGTAGTGAGCAACAACCACGAGTACCCGATACAGGTCGACAAAGGACAAGTTGCTGAGTCATTTTGTTAAGTCATTTTGTTAAATTTGTGACACACGCTTTCTAGTCAAGCAGCGAAGTGTGAAGAGATTTATTTTAAAAATGTAATAAATCATCGCAAGTGTTGGTTTGAAGCTGTCCAAAAGTGATACAAAGATTAGATCTAGCATGGCTTTCATTTGCTGTCGTATGTTTCATCGGAGAGACGACCTACTGCACTTGTTAAAGACTTGACAACAATTATAATATTTATGTTGGAGGCACTAGCTTCATGTGTTTGCATTGAACATATGTCATATACATATGTATCTGCTGTTCTTTAGGCAGAACATTATGGTCGACAATGTTCGTCACTGTATTCTAGAAGCAGCCTTCGTTTGTTTTTATTCATAAATCTTTCACATTCTCTGTGTGTCTGTCTGGCTCTCTCTCTCTGTCTGTGTCTGTCTGTCTCTCTCTCTGTCACTCTCTGTCTGTCTGTCTCTGTCTGTCTGTCACTCTCTATGTCTCTCTCTATCTCTCTCTGTCTCTCTCTCTGTGTCTGTGTGTGTCTCTCTCTGTCTGTCTGTCACTGTCTAGAGAGCTAGAGAAGGCCTGCCTCGTCTTCTGCAGGTTAAGTCGCTGAACAATTGCGTCAAGATACTGGAAGAAAATTCTCGTCATCAAATCATTTTATGAACGACAGACAGACAGACAGACAGACAGACAGACAGAGAATGTAATAATTACATAATCTGACTTTGTTCTTCGAGGACGGTTTTGATTTAATAGGCCACGCCATATTCTAAACGGCTTTCTACAGAATTCTCCAAAGAAATGGCTATGATAAACTGCTGAGGAAAATACAAGAAATAGGGGAAAATAAAGCTATTTGTTTCTTTCTCAATTTCTGGTTCCTTCAGTGATATCCTTTCAAGGAAGGTGAATTCAGACTGCAATGCTTTGTCAGTGCTGTTTTCTTCCTCCTACTTCTCACTATTTCATTTAAATACCAGAATCTTCTCATCGTTGTCCCTCGACTCAGCCACCGCCCTTCACAATAATAAATCGGGTCGCGATGCTCCGACTCAATGAAGATTCATTGGCAGACATAAACACAGACAACTGAGATATGTTCAGGAATTGAAGAGTTTTGGCCTACTGTAAAGATGAAGGGATTGCGTGGATGATTGATCCGTTGACTCACAGTGGCTTTCATTGACTCACAAATAATAGAGGAAAGAAACTGACACCAATGATAAACAGGTCTTGTGATTACTTCGAAATGTTCCGACTCCGTGTTGATGCTAGTCAGGCAAACAACTGCATGCATTCGCTTCGGATTGTACCCGTTTATACAGATACGTAATGTTTAATTTGCAATTGTAATTAGTAACTTCTATTGAACCGGTATCTAATGCACAAGACATCAACTGATGTCGCATCAAAACCAAGCCGTATTCAGATGAATATCCAGAAGATCAGTCCGTATACGACAGAGAGAGGCAGTCTATAATGGTGGATAAGGAGTTTGAAGTTCGCATGCAAGTTAAAGGATTGTATACGATGCTCAATCTGGTATTGAGGCCTACCCCATTGTTACATCTGCAATATGCTTAGGATTAAGGGCAATGTTTCTTTTTCTGATATATATACATATATATATCTGCTATATAGTTTCTGACCTAACTTATTACCAGTACATTATGTTTCCATCGTAAAGTATTATTTTATTAATCTCAAATCTATGTTTTTAATAAAAACACATTTCAATGCAAGAAAATATAATTTTCAAAAGAAGAAGTCATTGACAATTAAAATTTTGAAAAGTATGTTGAATACCGTATACATTAATAGATCATGCGCCTTCTGGCGACGACAACGTATAGCAGTGATAACATACTAGATAGATATCTTGCTATATTGTTATCTGTTCTGTTGTCTGATGCAATAAATAAATAATAAATAATAAATAAATAAATAAACAAGGTAAAGCAGAAATTAAGTGTTAGTTCAAGCCAGTAGGCCTAGTTGACGATCAGGTTCGAAAAGGCTGCAACCATCTTCAGTGCTCAGAGTTGATCGTTAGCCAACTGGAAACAAAAACAACAGTCGTTCATACACAAAACATTTTCCAGCTGGGTTCACCCAGGTGACCTCGTCTTCGGTAAGCCAAATATTTAAAAGAGTCTTTTGCTTAATTTTTATGTATTTTGCAAGCCATTCCAATGTCGTTAACGATACCACGAAGGATGTCTCCTTTCATGACCATTTGCTTTCTGTGAGTCAACGACGCTAATATCGGACTGACACCTACATCAAAGCGACCGACTTATGTCTTGTAGATGACTGCACTGCTTTTACAACAGTTTTGAGTTTGGAAATGTAACAAGAACCTTGAGTTTGCAGCATTGAACAGTTTACTACAATCAAATTTAAGGCTTGCTATCAGAAATTCAACAAATTCTTTTAAAATCAAGTCCTGTTGTTTTAAAGCAACAACTCTAGAAAAGAAAGTGAATAGTTTATTAACCTGTCAAATTCAGGTTGATTTTTATGAGCGGTGTTGGAAGAAGACTTAGTGGTGGATCTTCTACAGAATACAAAGGTCCTTTATGCATTCATATCTCCCATCGTGGTATTTTGCTGAACTGACCCTAATTAGGGCCTACCTGTATTCAGTTATTCAAATATTAAAAAATTATCAGTTTTATTAGCTGTTGTGCCTGTTAGCGTCTTGCATGAACAACGTGTCGTTGTCGTTTAAATCAGGACTCTAAGGACATCTTTTATAGATGGTATTGCTCCAAGGGTGTTTCTTACTTCAACCGGGCTCATATCGGACTTCGACAATCGTAGCCTACTCAAACATACATTAAAGTCACTTATATCTTGTACATGACTAAAAGTGATGCTATAAAAGTGTTGACATTGGATTATAATTAACGCCCAGAGTTAAGCAGCATTGAACAGTATAGGCTATAGTGCATTCAAATTTTCGGGATTCCTACAAAGAGCGTCAGAAAATGTTCTAATATCGACACCTGCTATGTTAAGCAAAAACTTTAGGCCTACAAATTGAATTAAAAAGTTAACAGAACCACTGTAAGAGGTATGCTATAGGCCTACACAATGTAACTAAACTAAATGCTACACAATCAAATGGTTAACATATTCAACAGTAGGCCTAGGATGCGAAACAGTCAATCAACTGATGAGAAGTGGCGATCACAATACGATTATAAATACTGACACAAGGAATTCCTATGCGACACGTGGTTTCACTTTCATCTACTGTGCAAAGAGCAGCTTAACTGTTACATGAAACGTTTGTTTAAGTCTCACCTAAAAAGTAACAGATGTTCTCCAACACGGTGTCTCTCAAGGCATTGTTGAGCAAAGAGTAACTGTCCACAAGAAAGTATGTTTTTAGGCCATCCTAAAACAAACAGAATATTCCGGATGAAATCAATTATAACTCCTTTAAAGAAGTTGGGAGATATCAGAAGAAGGCTAAAGCATTAGACTCACAAGATATATTATGCACAAAGAAGCGTGTTACAAAATTATACACAAATTTTGTTCTCATTTAATTTTACGTGTAATATTATAACATTATAATATTATATGCCCGATAGCGCATTGGATAACATCTGGCGTAGAGAGCGAGAGGTACCGAGTCCAAGCCCCGTATGAGAGACATGCTTTGTAGGCTGCTATTAGCGCCGTGTATTGCAGGCTGTCTGTTCTGTTAGTAGTTAAGATTTATGTCTTCTGTCATTTGCGTTCTTGTGAATTGTTTCATAACTGTAAACTGTACCGGTTGCGATGTGTCAAACGGATTGTTTCAATAAAGGAAGAATTATTATTATTATTATTATTAGTGTAAGTCGCTTAAGTACAATCATAAACGCAACGACACTGCATGGAACTTTTCAACGGAAATACAAACTATGACTTTGGCTACAATGATCTTCTGGCAAACGAACACCAGGAAGTAGTCCCAGGGTAACAAGTAGCTCTAAGCGGATAATTTTGTATTAAAGTTTCAGATTTGTTCTAAAGTTCGCTTGCCGAAGACGCGCAATAATAGGCTATATAGCCTATGATTATAGAACAATTATTTCGGCGCGTTTTATATAATCTCAGTGTCTTATAAACGGGGATCCAAAGCTTCAATTTAGCACTTTAACCACACGCTATTAGAATAAACGAATGAGTAGAACATTATTTCCCATGGATTTTATCAAGACAAAATTTATATGTGATGTCCTTCTAGGTCCCTTCCATGGCAGTGTTTAAGTGACAATGCTTTTTAAAGGTAACTTTTCTTCTAATAGCCTCATTCTTTGTTTATTAACCTACCATTTATTTTCGACACTGTGAGGCATGATTGCATCACCAGCAAAGCTTCAAGGAATGATGTTGAACTAGGGTCTGCGGGTATACCCGTACCCGCGAAGTTTACCCGTACCCGACTCGTACCCGCGGGTCGGGTACGGGTCGGGTACGAAGTTTCACGGGTCGGGTCGGGTACGGGTAGGGTCATCACGGGTACGAGGTATGCCGGTTTTACCCGTACCGACGTGAAGTCTTAGGGTTACAATGTCACCGTTACATATAATATAGAATGTAGGCGCACAATGGACCTGACCGGGTATGCAACGTACTATTAGTTACTTAGTGTTAGTTGCAGTATAGATTGTTATTAATGAAGCCTACTACGCAATTGAGACAGCACAACATTGAGTTGCATGTGACAAGTTTTATAAGTTGACTGCCTCATATTATTACTACTACTATAACTATTGTTAACTATTGCCACTACTACTACTACTACCACTACTATCATCATCATCATCATCATCATCATCATGTAATCATCATCATCATCATCATCATCATCATCATCATTATCCTATTAAGACTTAAGACTTTCCTGTTCTCTGACACAGGCACGGACGCAGGTAGAGAGCGCTGCTAATTTTGAGCGGCGCTATATAAATGTTCGATTACAATTACAATTATATATTATTATTATTGCTGCTACATGCTGAGTTGTGAGCCTATTGACCTGGTAGGAACAGGGTCTATGGGAAGACGTGCTAATGACGTGACGGGTACTTTACGGGTACGGGTATACCCGCGGGTACGGGTAGGGTCAGGTAGTAATTTTGAGTACGGGTCGGGTACGGGTACGGGTAACGGTTCTGTGTTACGGGTACAGGTCGGGTAGCAAAAATGCTCTACCCGCAGACCTCTATAACAGTTGAACGCATAAACGTCTTCCTCACCTACAGCACTTAGTGAAAGGTAATATTCATTGTATATCTCACCTTCTCGGGCTTCGATGCTAGTGCTTTCGCCCAGCTCTCGTTGCACCCTGCCGATGTAATGCAGACCACGAAATATGTTATTCCATACTTCTGAATCGCAAGTGACGCAGCTTCAGCTTCAGTTTGGCTAATAACTCTGAACGCCATCCGAGATCATTAATATCACATTTTTTCTGGCAGGTTTTAGGAGTAGGTCTACATCGTCCCCAGCAGCTGGACTGAAGACTTGAGTGATAGTGACATCCGCTGAAGCTAAATCGGTAAACACACCACCCTCGAAAGCGACTCCGCCAATGGCTGACAACAACGGATTCATAGCTGTGTATCTACAGAAAACACGACCATAATATGAGATACTGAGACGAAATGAGTGTTTGATTATAATTTACTGAGACGTAAACACTGGACATAACATAACATAACATAACATAACATAACATAACATAACATAACATAACATAACATATTTTATTCAGCAACCAACTTAAAATACAGGTCGTAAGTACATAAAACTGTTTTCGAGATTAGTCGGTATGCCCAGGAGACCCAAAAGGGGCCGAAGGTCCCGCAAGCCAGGGCCACCTGAGACAAATTAGTTAACAGAAAGCATTACGGCCGACTATAATAATTCACAAACTAGGCAATATATTCTTAACTATCTTAACTAAACAATTAGAAATTAAAGAAAATTAAAGAAAACTAAGAAAAATTAGAGATTAAGCACATATGATGACATAGCTTGCACAGTGCACACTCCCTTTACGGTGACCAGGTCATCCCCTCTTATGAGTGTGTTAGGTTCCTCGTTGGATGTGGGTAGAAAGTTTACGTTTAAACAGCTGGAGGGAAGGTAGTAAACGAATATCGGGAGGAATACTGTTCCATGCTCTTGGACCTGCACATTTTATTGATACTAGTCTATTATTGGTACGAGCAAACGGGATGTAATATGGCTTGAAGTTCCTCGAGCGATCATGATTATCAGTATTAGATTGAAAATAATTCCTATAGGTTGAGGGTAATTGGTTATGAGTATATCTATACATGAATATGCCAATTTGGACCTGCCTTATCTGGTCAGGTTTTAATATCTTCAGTCTCAGGAATTCAGTTATCGTATGGGCTCCATATGGGAGTTGTGCAATAAATCTGACTGCCCGTTTTTGGAGGACAACTAGTCTAGAGAGGTTGGACTTATATGCTGATGCCCAGACTATATTGCAGTAAGTTATGTATGGATGTATAAGAGTGTAGTAGAGAGTGATTCGAGTCTGTGATGGGAGGATTCTGGATATACGTGTAAGTATTCCCAGGTTTTTAGCAATTTTTATAGAGATATTAAATATATGATCTTTCCAGGATAGGTGCTGATCCACATACACCCCAAGGAACTTAGAGGACTGAACTTGAGTAATATGGGTGCCCATAATACATAAGTTTGTATATGAGTTAGGAAGCGATTTTTTATATGATCTAAAAATAATAAAGTTAGTTTTATCTAAGTTGAGGGTTAGCTTATTCAGTTGGAACCAATCAGCTACTTTACTCAGTTCATACATACGTACAAATATCATCACATATATAAAATTATATATACTGTTTATTATTGCATATGTAATCCTGTATATATATATACAGCACAGCATCATGCCTATGCCTCTGTTGACCATTTGCTGTGGAATGACCTTCCTGCTCGTGCTGTGATGTTATCTGGTGGCACTACTGTTTCTGCTCGTTTCTAAGACTTTTGAGGGCCCTTTCGCACTGGAAGCGCCTCTGATTAGGTTGCACTGTGAGTGGAGCCTTATAAGTCCCGTGCATAGAATAGACTATACATATAAATAATTTAATTTAATTTAATTGAATATATGTGCTGTTATTTGATTTTGCGCTATTTGATGTAGGCCTACCTTGTAAATTCAAGCTGTTCATCGTCCTACCACTATGTTAAGCAAATAGGTGTCCCTGTTAGCGGGTTCTCAATCCCTTCATTGCCTTTTTTTGGTAAATTGATATCTATTACTGTATATATCTTGATCGATGGTTTCAACTCAAGATTGAATTGATATGAATTGAAATGATGTAAGGCGTCCTGAGCTGTTTTATTGTGAACGCCTTTTGTCCATTTGAAGGAAAGTTGATCTTACGAAACGTGAAGAAGTTAAGTTGTGCTCAGACTGTATCTTGTTTGTTGGACGTAGGCTAAATGCTCGACTTTCGCAAGCTCCCCCACTATTCGTTTTATCTTCCTTTTTTTTGTTGGGATAAAGTTTTTTTTTTTCGGCTTGAGGGAAACCC
>JACEVL010003413.1:0-13122 GCA_020284085.1 Aporrectodea caliginosa
TTTGTGTTATTGTGTGTAGAAGCATTTCATGTAGAAAATAAACTCACATGCCTCTGAAAGGTTTTTAAATGCCGCTATAAAAATACTCTGAAAGACACTCACATAGCGCTAGGACAGCTTTTGTCTGCCAATGTTGTTCGGGCTCATTCAAGCCTGTTACACATACATGTAGAACTTGCTGTAGACAATATATACAATGGAAATTGTATAGCTTTCTAGATGCCTAACTAGACTTGGGTAACAGGACAATAACCCCCCGGACAATCACCCACCGGGTGATTGTCCGGGGGGTTATTGTTCTAGAACCCTAGACTTGTATTATTATAATCATGGTGACATGAGTGCTTACTTCTCGAGGGAATAAATTGAAAAGATCTCTGATAACAGTTGAAATTGACTTGCTGGCTATTGTTATGTACTTAAACCCATTGGCGTAGCCAGGTGTATTGAATATTCTGTCAAAGTTGCAGAAAGCTGTCCAGGAGGCGGCGTCGCTTTCTGCTCCGAAATCGTAAGCCTATAAAACATAATGCACAATTTACTAATGCAACGCTATCGTCGTTATTAACGTTATAATGGTATTCATCATGATTATGGCCATCGCAGTCTCCATCTTTATTGTCCTCATTATCATCATTATCATCATCATCATCATCATCATCATCATCATCATCATCATCATCATCATCATCGTAATTCTCAACAACAGCATGCTACAGCAAAACTAAACCATAAAAGACGCAAGAGATGATGGTAAGAGGATCCCTCTTATTATCATCTCTTGTCTTAATGGTTTGCTTTGCTGTTGCTGCGATGATGATGATGATGATGATGATGATGATGATGATGATGATGATATTCAAAGGTTGAGGTTATCAAAGGAGTGGGAGGGTTTCAGCCCCTGCGGCCACCCCGGGAGTGACCAGAGAGTAATCGTAATCGTAATCGGTATTTATATAGCGCCACTCAAAAACAGAGGCGCTACCGACCCGGGCAGAAGTGTCTTCACTGGTAAATAGAGAGGTTTTCAGGCACTGGCGAAACTGGTCAAAAGAAATAGAAAAAAGGTCAGTCCTGCGGGACTGAGGTAACTGCATGGTTCCAGCTATTTGGACCAACAATAGCGAAACTCCTAGACTGGGCCGTAGAAGTACGCACCCGCGGGACAACAAGTAACCACGGGCCGAGAACCGAAGGGAGGAACGACTGGACAGAGAAGATACTGGGGTAGAATAAGCGCTAAGATAGTGAGGAGCAGAGCCGGCAAGACAGCTTCGCATGAGGGAGCAGACCTTGAATTGGATTCGCTGGCGGATGGGGAGCTAGTGAATGGAGTCACGGAAAAATAGGAGATATGGTCAAACTTTACAATGCCCCCATGAGGCATAGCATGAAGGTACTGGGGGTTATGCTCTATGAAACTCTAAGTCTATAATGAACAGATTGATCCGTCAGTGATACCTCCCAAGTGATAACCCAACCTTTGAACAACTATGCCTTAAAGCCGACACCTGCCTGCTTTCGGCGGTCCTGGGAAACCCGGGCCATGTTCTCCATAAGTTTCTCCCTCTAAAAAAGCCGTTGGCCTATTCCCTTCGACCCCGGTCACATGACCATGTTTTACCTTTAGCTGACCAAAATATGAAAAAAACTTTTATAGTTAGAATGCTTTATTCGTATTGACTATTAATTGTTTATTATGTATGTACACCGAAATGCGGATTGCAGCTGGTTCAATAAAGAATATTCTTACTTACTTACTTACTCAATAGCAATAACATCAACAGCGTCATTGGTCCCCCACCGATTCTAATTGCCACTCTATGGTGAAATCACTTGAATAGAGGGCTTACTTAGACCTAATCATTGCTTTGCAAAAGCTGGAGTTTATTTTTGTACCATTATGAATAGATAAAGTACTATGTGGTGCTGCAGCGGACTCTCTAATGGACTTTTGAGTCTTACAGGACTGTTAATTGTTAAATGCATTGTGCTTCTGGAAATAAAAGTTTCTCTCAGTTTTTTAAGACAAAATAGAGAACATTATACACGATCTGACCACAATTGTAGCGGATCTGGAACAATCACTGGGCTTCCATCTAAATTGACAGAAATGCGAGTCTCATTCGGATTTCGGATATCGAGAGCACGGACGACGTTCTCGCCGGCTTCAAACGAGTGGACCGAGACACTCTGACCCTGCTGGGTGCACCATTGTTCAGGGAAAGGCCTTGGACGAAGAACTGCATGACCACAGCGCCACACTAGCGATGGCGTGGCGTTGAATGATCTCACTTGTCTCCAAGCACAAGGCGGGCTCATGCTACGCTACTACGATCCTGCTTCGGAGCGCCGAAACTTACTACGCTCGGCCGCGTGCTGGGGGTCACCTGCTCTTGGGAACAATCGACGCTCAGATGAGACATGGCCTTGAGACGATCCTATACATCGAACTGAACGACACTCAGTGGCTCGAGGAGGCCACTTCTCCAATCAGGGATGGCGGCCTCGGCGTGAGACGGGTAACGATGCTGGGCATCTTCAGCTTTCTTAGCGTCAGCTGCATCGACCAAGACACTCGGGTCGGCCATCCTCGACCGCGAGGAACTGATGGATGATGATGATGATTATTATTATGTATGTATTATTATTATTATTATTATTAGTATTAGTAGTAGTAGTAGTAGTAGTAGTAGTAGTAGTAGTAGTAGTAGTAGTAGTAGTAGTAGTAGTAGTACGTAGTAGTAGTAGTAGTAGTAGTAGTAGTAGTAGTAGTAGTAGTAGTAGTAGTAGTAGTAGTAGTAGTAGTAGTAGTAGTAGTAGTAGTAGTAGTAGTAGTAGTAGTAGTAGTAGTAGTAGTAGTAGTAGTAGTAGTAGTAGTAGTAGTAGTAGTAGTAGTAGTAGTAGTAGTAGTAGTAGTAGTAGTAGTAGTAGTAGTAGTAGTAGTAGTAGTAGTAGTAGTAGTAGTAGTAGTAGTAGTAGTAGTAGTAGTAGTAGTAGTAGTAGTAGTAGTAGTAGTAGTAGTAGTAGTAGTAGTAGTAGTAGTAGTAGTAGTAGAAGAAGTATTTTATGTGTTTTATTTTAAAAGGTATAAATGATCCCTCAGGCTTCTAGAAGCAATTCCGAAGAATAATCACGCCTAGTATGGCTCGTGGTCCTCGTCCCCGGTGTTGTGCATAAAGGGTAATCCTGGCACTGGCGGTCCCAAATTATTCAATGAAAGAAATCAACAGAGGCCGCCGCTTTCTTATAGTTTCGCTAAAACGTGCTATATATTCTCACGAATCCAGCTTCTAACTACTGAAAACATTATTTTCATCCAGCTTCTATTGAATAGAAAGTTAGTTTCATCCATGCAACCAGCTTGGTATCCAGCTTGTATTTACGGAAGAAATTATTTTAATCAATCCAGCTCCTATTTCAACACAGGAATGTTTTCATCAATCCCACTTCCATTTAGGGATAGAGTTTTTTCATCAATCCAGCGTCGATTTAGCGATAAAGTTTTTTCATCAATCCAGCTTCCATTTTAAAGTGACAATATCAAATAACTTTGTCGACTTCTTTCATTGAATAATTTGGGACCGCCAGTGCCAGGATTACCCATAAAAGTCCCTCTGAATGCTATGGCGTTATACCGTTGAGTGCAGATTATTATTATTATTATTATTATTATTATTATTATTATTATTATTATTATTATTATTATTATTATTATTATTATTATTATTATTATTATTATTATTATTATTATTATTATTATTATTATTATTATTACTACTATTATTATTATTATTATTATTATTATTATTACGGGTGAGTTAGTATTATTATTATTACTGGAGATTACTTGTTCCATTATTATTATTATTATTATTATTATTATTATTATTATTATTATTATTATTATTATTATTATTATTATTATTATTATTATTATTATTATTATTATTATTATTATTATTATTATTATTATTATTATTATAGCTCAGTAGGTATTAACGATCCCTCAGGCGATCCAAACTATATACGGAGATGTGACAGGTGACGGAACGGCAACTCACTGGGCAAAACTACCTCTGAAAGCAACAGCATTAAAGCGTTTTATTATTATTATTATTATTATTATTATTATTATTATTATTATTATTATTATTATTATTATTACTATTATTATTAGGACTGCTACTGATTTTGAAAATGAATGAATTAATCTCCAAAATTAACTTCGATTAATCGATTAATTTTGATTAATTTGATATATGATTCATAAAGCCTGAGAAACTGTTAAAACTGTAGTCACTGAGTCAGTTACTACTTTGTTTCTACAAAAAAACTTTAATCATTTCCCTTGCTAAAGTTCAAATTGTCAAACAGCGAAATTGTATTTTAGGTATACGGACATTTGAACGGCGGTCAATTGAACGGACGACACTTGAACGGCGACACTTTAACGGAAGACAGTAGAACGGGCCGACATTTGAACGACGGTCAATTGAACGGCGACTTCGTATTACGACACATGGACAATTCCAAGGTGCGGCGTTGTATACTCTGCATTGTGTAGGCCTACTCCTTGTATACTACTTAAGGGCGTAGGCGTATAGGCCACACCTAATGTTGAGCGGGAGTTCTTTTAGTGAGGCGGAATTTTAGCGGGACATTGGACTAGATGTGGCGAAATAATTTCGAATTTTAGACCATGGCGTTAGTGTATGGATCTAGCACCAAAGGTAAACGAACGCTGATACATCATACAAAGAGGACGTGGAAACAACTACGGGTCGGCAATATACCCAGTTGCCCTATGGAATCAATACAGCGCTGGAATGGATGGCATTGCTAGGACAACAGATTCAGTGGAGGGATGGCACTATGGACTCCAGTCGCCACCTACGGCAGAGCAGAAATTTTATTGTATTTACGTTCAATTGCCTATTTGTCCCATAACTAAACAGAGAGCGTAGACAAGACAGCGCATGTTCAATTGCTTTTAAATTGCTTTTAAACTTTATTCACTTTCTGGATAAATTGTTCACCGTCATCTGTTAGGCTACGCGTTCAACTGTCCGGCCGTTCAATAGTCGCACCGGTCATGTATACACCGTTCTTCTGTCGCCGTTCAAATGTCGCCCGTTCTTTTGTCGCCCGTTCATATGTCGCCCAACCTGTATTTTAGTAGTAACGACTTTCTTCCTGAAAAAAAGCTTCAATCATTTACCATGCTAGAATTCAGATTGTTAGACTGAAAAATTTGGTCAGTAGTTACCACTTTCTATCTGCCTCTGTACAAAAACTTCAATCATTCAGCATGTTGAAGTTAAAATTGCAAATAGTAAGTTTATCTTAGCCACTCATGCAGATATTTGAAAATATCCGTCTGTCGCAACCAAAGAATAGCTTAGAATAGAATGGTGTGTATTATAGTTGTCAATCAATCAATCAATCAAAATTTATATAGCGCCCCTTCAAGATCACTACTCAGAGGCGCTCCCGACCCAGGCCATACGAAAGAATGCAGTCTTCAACAGTTGGTGAAACTGAGAACAGTTTGGAAGGTGTCGTAAATCTAATGTTAGCCCGTTCCAGGTTGTTGGACCAACCACAGAGAAGGAACGGCTCTGCATTGTTGCAGAGCGGGCGAATGAGACCGACAGGTCATCGTGGAGAGATGAGCGCAGTACTCGGCGGCCTGTGCAAGTGGAAAGACGAAAGTTGTATAACTAATTTATCTAATCACTCAAATCAGCTATAAAAGTAGTACGTTGAACTTACATTTTCGGTAAGACCATGCTGCGAGGGAGTGAACTGACACCCGCCCCCGCCACTCTCATTTGCGAAGCTAAGAAACTTAATTCGCTCGCTGCTGCCTCTTGGAGTTAGCTCAACGGATTTTTTTTATTTATCGGAAGGCATTTATGATACAGTTTTGCTTTGTTTTGGAACATCATTTTCTTCTTAGAGTTTGACTTACCAACTTTAGGCATCCTATTTTGTCGTGTCGTATAATTTTACGGCCAAGGATTCCAGCAAATTCCTTTTATTGACAGCGGGGTCTGATGCTTAAAATGTCATGCTTAATTAGTAACGTTGATGAACTAACCATGTATGGCATATTCGAAGATCCGACTGTTCTCCTCAGATTGTTCATCATCGCGACGCTGTCAGTTCTGTCACTTTGCGTAATAGATCTTCTTATCTTCTTCCCAATCGAAATTTCTTCGGCAGAATCTTTTCCGTCGTCGGATTTGCTTTCCACACTGTCAGCCTGATGCTTTATTCCCATGGCCACAGACCAATGGCTCTGTTGCTGTTCTCCCGCCTTGCACACGCAAGGCAGGAGAAAAGCAAGCGAGACAGCTAACAAAATGCGAACGAAGACAGCCATTCTCTTCTAAGAGTTTCGCACTTCTCCTTCAGGAAGCGTCAACAGCCAGAACTCTGTACAGTATAGAATTCTTCGAGACTTACGCTAGACTTTAAGCCTTTTACACAATGCCGTTTATTGATCTTGTAATTTTATGAGCAGCCTTGTTAAAGCCTACTCAAATTCTCCGACCGATGGTCGTTTTTCACAACTTCCTCTTCTGATGGTTTATATCAACCATAAAATTTCATGGTCTGTAAATTAGTTTAAAGTGGATTAATAGGTAAACAGAGTTCGACAATTTATGCTATTGATCCGTTGCCCAGGTCTTGCGTGGCTATTCTCTGGTGTTTAGTATTCATAGTCCTCTGTACACACTCATGTTTGTTAGATATGCAAATGACAAATTTCAGCCTTCTTGATGTGATTCGCACCCTACAAAGATGGATTTTAAAATTTACATTGCCCTAAATGTATAAGTCCCCCTCGAAGTCCAACTCACACCTCAACGTGGTGAGGGGGTGGCAACAGTCAGTAGGGGGAGTGCCTGCTGAGGCTATGCCATCAGTGGTGAAGGTCTTGGCCGAAGTACCACCTTAGGGCGCTACGCGAGGTGGACAGGCTCAGCAGGAACCCTGAAAAAGCTGGCAAACGTGGGTGGCATCGCCGCCTTTGATACCACATGTGGTTATCAGAGCCAGTCCTAAGCCTGGAACTCTCTTTAAGGGAGAAGCGCGAAGGTCGAACGGATGGGTGCAGATACTCCGTTCGTAAAGAAAAAATACGAATGAAATCCAATGCAAGCATTGGACCCCAAAAGGGCCTCGGCCCAGGGATCCGAGGCAAGCGTTGGACACCTACGGGCCTTCGGCCCATGGATCCTGATGATGATGATGAAATGTATAAGTACTGCACAACCAAAGACGTCTCACAGAGACTGAACTCACTTTCAGTCAAGAGATTTAAATTTTATTCATTCATTGCGTAAATTCATATTGCGCCCCTTCAGGCAACTACTCTGGATTCTGGAGCGCTCCCGACCCAGGCCCGGCAAAAGAGAACAGTCTTAAGATTACAATGAAATGTATCAGAATAGGCAATTTGGATACACAGCAAATAATGGCACAACGTTGTTCATCACAGAAGCAAACAAGATCAATACAAAAACAGCAGAGGAATCGTGGTCCACAATTGCGAATCTTGTGTCACATGCCTATAAAATTATTTTTAAAGTCAACAATCAATTTGTCCTCAAATCAAGAGAAGAAGTGATGACTCATTTATTTTATGAAAATTCGGTCCGTCCCATTTAAGCCTTATAACATGGCCCCAACTCTCAAGGACGATCTATCGCGCTCGCCGACGTCATTAGATCATGGATCACGTTTTTATTAGGCATTAGATTCAATCAACTGTTGTACTTTATTTGCCACTCGTGACTCGTCGCCCAGGTGACCACTTCAAAACTTTCTATCAAATACATTTTCTTGAACTTGGACTCTGTTATTCTTCTGGCAGCAGGAATTTCGCACTTAAATACTGAAATGTCCTTCACTGTAGTCGACATGATGAGGTTTATTGACCACAATTATAGGCTCTTTCAAGCAATCATAAGAGAACCTTACCATGCATGTTCTCCGAAATTTACTCCCCTAACCCCGCAATAGTGGACATAACCTCCGAGCAAGGACGCATAATTTTACTCTACCTGAAAAAGACGACCGTAATTACATATCCCGCATCCTATATAAGAACACCAACTGACTTAGTTTATATTGCTCCCATTGAAGCCCGAACCATTTGTAGAAGTTGCGTTTGTGTCAGCTTTTGAATTTCAATAAACGAGTATTGTAACTAGTAATTCTGAAGTGCCAAACACACCGGAAGTTTAGAAAAGCGGTATTTCTGGTTAACGCTAACTTAACAGATATGGAAAAGAGCAATTTCTGTTTTATTTAGATTTTCTATCAGTGCAAAAATCATAAAATGTCTCATAAAAAACCTGAAATATTCCAATTTCCATTCACGCAATTTGAAGTCATTAACAAACAAAAGAAATGGCCTGCCGTTTGCCGCTGGTGTAAAACCACCATAAACAAAACGATTGGAACAACACCTAGTTTCACAAGGTGAGTGTTGTCGTAAATTATGGAATATTGTTGGTTTATATATCAGAATCGTTTAGACGATTTTAGGATGCCTGAAATATTCAATTTCTTTATACTCTTCATGTGATCAGCTGACTTCAGTGACTTGTACCTGGTAGTAAACTTTAACAGTTGACAGAAAAATTGTTTAAAATATTTCGGTCCATTTTGCATTTCCATCACTTTCCAAATATGCACTTAGCAGTTAGCACTGTCTTGAACTGTCTTAGACCCCGTGTCTCGGTCTCGGTCCCCACTGTCTCGATCTCGGTCTCAGTCTCAGTCTAGAAGTTTTAAGTCTCGCATACAAGTATGGAAATTGGCCAGCATAAATGTTCAAGATGATCTTATTGGAGTACATGTTGTTGATATCAGTTCAACGATATTAAAGTGCAATTCAAGCTCGGCAAAGAATGCACAGAATGCAAAGTGGCTCACACTCATGCGATTATGGACTCTGGAGACACACTCGTGCGATTATTTGGAGAGGTCTGTTGTGGCAAAAATATGCATTATACCTATTGCTAACGCTTATATATATATTTTTATATATACGACTGTAATGTGATGCCAGGTAACGGTACAGGTACCACGATGACTATAGTCATACGCTGAAGTGTATAATTGTGGCTCAATATAAATATCCACCACACAAAGTTTCATTACAGAGCAGCATATACACCGGTGCTATATCAAACTAAGTCCGCAGAACCAGTTTGTAGAGGCCTGTAATGTTTTTAAAAGATGACATGGCGTGGTACTGAATGCCTTAACACCAATCATCTGAAGAAAACTGTTCTTATTTGGTGAGAGCGGTGCGTCTCTCGGGGTTTCTGCTCTGCGTGATTCCTAACGGCCTCTTCAGAAAACGACGCTTTATTTACTTAACGATTTTATTATTCGACTATGATAAATTCTGAACAGTATTTTACGGTCTATCGACTTGACTGTTATTGCAACGTGCCTGTACTCTGAGAAACCTTTTAGCTAGCTTGTCTCTCTTAATAAGTATACGTATGTTTCTCAGAGTCCCATCGCTTAGTCTCTAATTCGATTATATTCTCTCTCCTTTTCTCTCCTCCCCCCCATTTCTGTTCCCTTTCGGCCTTCTTTCTTTTTGCGTCGCTCTTCCATCATGTCCCTTTCCAATTCCACACGTCCTCCCTTCGTATTTACGTCAACACGCGCATAACTGCGCAGATAAAGTCCTGGCTAGGTCGATCCAAATGCGCACGTATCTCGTGGTCATGTCGACACGGTCACCTCTACGCTGCGTATTATTTTCTGCGCACTTGATCAAGTGCGAATGCGTCATACCTGCTTACCTGACCTTGCTTGGTTTCCTGACCTTATTAGGCGAGTCAAAGTACACGATGTGTCCTTCGTGTGCTTACGTCAATAAATTATGGTCAAATCTACTGCGCATTATATTCTGCGCACGTGTTCCATTGCATGTGTCCTTGGTCAGTGTTTGCCTTGAAATGCATGTAAATTGCGCAATTTCAGTTCTACACGTCAGCGTAAGTACACATGTCCTCAGTTCTATGTCCATGCGGTTACATCTACACAATATAATTACTCTAGGCTATGCAGTTAATTTGTGTTTATTCATATCAACGTATTATAACTATAGACAGTTTCAAGATTAATTTTCGTCGCTTTCACTACAAGGCCTACGCCGTACGGTCGTTTGTTTTCATGTCCAAAACGGGTACGTGCAGAGTGAGACAGTGCACGTAGTGCGTACCCTAGAAATTGACTGTGAAGGTGGTCATGTGATGGTGGAAGATAGGACAAGTTGAAATATCCAGCCTTCAGTCTTGAATAAAATGTAAAACTTCACAGCCACATTGTGCCGTTGTTAGCGTGGAGGGATAGGCCTACTTTTCTTCGACTTTTCGCAGAACAAACCTAGCCATACCTCACTGGATTGGAGTCAAACATCCCAGACTTTAGATTAGTTTTCTCAAACACGGTTTACTTGGTGATAAGAATGTACGGCCCTTCCCAATGTAAACGAATTTGTTCTTGCTCCTTTGCTGTTTGTTTTGTATACCGCAGACCTTGAGGGTATTTTCCAACTGTTTTGAAGTTTCGTCTCACAGTTTGCGACGATACCCAGGCCTTTCTTCATGGTCCAGCTTCCTTTGCCGTCCAAATGGTAGAGCATTTGCTAGAGGTTTCATCTGCCCTAGACGCTTGGCTCTCCTCTAACCGCTTGCGACTGAACCCTGACAAGACACAGTTCATGTGGCTTTTCACTGCCGTCTCCATCTGGATAAGATCGATACTTCTTCTCTCCATATCAGGTTCTCCCTCATCCAATTTTCCTCTTCTGTTCGTGACCTGGTCATTTCTTTGTATCCTACCCTTACTTTTCCTAACCAGGCCAACTCGGTTTCCCGATCCTGCTTCTACCATCTGCGCCAACTTCGTTTCATTCGCAAGTCTCTCACGTTTCATGCTATCAGTACTCTGGCCCATACCATGATCTGCACTCGGGTGGACTTTGGCGATGATGTATACATTGGCCTCTTCTACTCCATTATTCTTAAACTTCAGTCTATTCTCAATGCTGCAGCTCGGCTCACAGGCGGCATTCCAAAGATTGCTCATAATTATATGAGGCTTTATTCGTGATTCACTTCACTGGCTCCCAATTTAACAGCGTATACAGTTCAAAATCCTTTCCCTTATGCGCAACTGCCTCGCTGGGGTGGCCCCGTCCTACCTGTTTTTTCTGTACTGTGGTTTCTTCTTTACCAGCGAAGGCCTCCTTGCGATCTTCCACTCGCGGCCTTATGGTTGTCCCGCGTATGCGCTCTGCTATGGCCCAACCAGGAGCTTTGCCTATGTTTCCCCCTCAGCCTAGAGCTCTCTTCCCCAGTCCCTGCGTCTAAATTTACTAACCCTCTCACCTCTTTAGTTTCGTAAACGCCTTAAAACTTTTCTGTTCGCTGGCCGAGGCACGGACGCCGGTTGAGAGCGCTGCTTATTTTGAACGGCGCTATATAAACATTCGATTACATTACAACCAAGTACTTTACGGTCTACTCCCATCCCCGCGCTCCCATCAACCCAACCTCCCCTCCCGCCCCATAATCCCCCATTACCAGAAAAAAAGACAGAAACTTTATCAATATATAATTATGTGTGCTGCACAAAAAACTTGACACCGTATTCAACACAGATTATGCATCAATCATGTATAATGAACAACAAGAGTGTGTGAAGCGAACAAAGGGGGAAGTTGATTCCATAGCGAATGAATTACATGAAAGTTTCTTAACTAATACATGTTGTTACTCATAAAATTGAGTGCACCAGATTCTCTGAAAAGGCAAACTATGTAACTGGCTATTCAGCTGAAAGTTTAAAATCGCGACCATTTGAAAAAAGGTCCCCGATTTCGTCTGAATTTAGAACATTAATTTCTTGAC
Source organism: Aporrectodea caliginosa (assembly GCA_020284085.1). Lineage (NCBI taxonomy): Eukaryota > Metazoa > Annelida > Clitellata > Crassiclitellata > Lumbricidae > Aporrectodea > Aporrectodea caliginosa. The sequence continues at coordinate 11,955 of JACEVL010003413.1, forward strand.
CTACTGCGAGCAACCTCGATCTCCAATCCTCCATGCAGGGCAATGTGCAATTGTGCATGCCTACAGCCCTACGCTGGTACGTTTTCCGAAGTGGCAGATTTGAGAATACAGCAGTAGTTGTTTTTTTTTGTTTGGTTTGGTTTTTCGAAAGATAACCTTGCAATAGATGCTGCATTGATCGTTTAGCTATTTTGATCTTTCCAACACCGCACTGTAGCGATTTCCGGCTGGCTGTAGTTCACTAGGCCTATTTTCCAGATGTCTTGGGACTGTTCAGCCTGCCCTCTGGTCAAACGTCAAGATCTCTAATCTACATTGAAACGTTCAGTTTAAAATCGAATAAGACTTTTACTAATTTGCTGAAATGGTCAATATTTTTTGTTAACAGCAGAGAAATTGTTTCACGCTGTCAGCGAGAAAAAGTTTTTAATCGCACACTGAAAAATTACAATATTGCGTTCATTCACAGTAGTACTATCTGTTGCTATCTGGCGCATTTTAAAAATCACCTAAACTATTGGTTATTATTACAAATTGAACCTATAAGAAACCACATTTATATATAATACCCAAGTTCTCGCTATGACTCATCGGAAATTTCCAAGGTATCTGTTGCTATCTGGCGCATTTTAAAAATCACCTAAACTATTGGTTATTATTACAAATTGAACCTATAAGAAACCACATTTATATATAATACCCAAGTTCTCGCTATGACTCATCGGAAATTTCCAAGGTATCGATCGATGAGTCAAAGGTCGCGAAAGTTCCCAACAGTTTCGATCAGTCGTCAGTCTCGATGATGAGCCGTCACTCGGTCGTTAGGGAGGGTGGGGCAAAACGCCCCCTTTAAGGAAAATTGTGTCCAGAGAGCAAAACATAATGCCATTTGAAAAACATTTATGATCATCAACAACACCTGCACTAATGCTACAATATCACTAAATTTAAAAACTTAAATAGATTCAAATTTCGGCACAGAATTGTCTTAAAATTTTTTATTCAACATGGGCATTTTGCCCCATACATGGGGCAAAACAACACCCTGGGCATTTTACCCCACAGATAATATATACTAGATCTTTTTCTTCTTTTTTGGTTTTCTGCCTTGCTATAAGGCAGGTTCGTATACGTGCAATGTCGCCATTCATCACGTTGTCTGGCTCTC
>JACEVL010003414.1:0-14357 GCA_020284085.1 Aporrectodea caliginosa
AAATGAGTCATCTCGTTAATATTTTGATAGTTTTATATGAGCAATTCAATTTTATTTAGTGAAGAAGATAGGCAGCAAACCCACTAATTATAGTGAAACAAAGCAATTCCAACTTCTTACACATCTTTCATAACGCAAGAATATGCATACTTTTATGGTAGCAAAACTGTGATTTAATTATGATTCGATAAAAACCATAAAAATAATGTAAGACTAACCAACGGCAAGCTAATTACCTCTCGTACAGTTGAACAGTAAGGTCAGTCGGCCGAGGTAGAGTAATATAGAGGATAGTAGAAAATGATACAATTAGGGCAGCTGAACAGATGCGAAAAGACTGCTCCATCAACCGAAAATGTTCGTTCACCAAGAACAGTGTTAGTTTCTAGTATAACCAGAGAAAGCAATTAGCACTGGGGCCATAGTATTAGCGGAACTTAAGGTTTCTTAGGGTATGACCCATTATCACTGTATTTGAAAAAAACCTGTCTTAACATGTAAACACAATTGAAGCGGTGAGCAATAAAGTTGATTTTATTTGATTGATTGAGATGCCATGCATCATTAATCCTAGAGTTAATTTTCCAGCATTTATTTTGCCATCGACACTTACATAAGTAGTTATTCTCGATAGAATACACAGTCACGATTTTCGAGGCGCAGTTAACCATCCGGCCCGGGTCCATCCCCAACAGGATATCCTACCGACCCGGTGAGAGATTCGCCTGTGCTACTAAACATCAGGATCCTGTTGCATGTGCATTTCTTTGAAGAACCGCCGTCAATCAGTAATTAATTATTGTCCGTCACAAAGCACCGACCGAACGCTGCCTTCCTCTAACTCGTTTACACAGAGAACTAAAGGATCAATTGCCAACTCTGTGAATTTTCACTTGTCTAGATCCTGTTAATTCAATTATCCACTGGACATATACACTGTGATATACATTTATATAGTCTATGTATATGTATATTTGTAGATGTAGATGTATATTTACTGCGTAACCTTTTAATAGGGAGTGGTGCCTTAGTTTTTAATGTGCTGGTGTAAATAATATGGAACTATCGCGAGATCAGACTTTAAAGTGATTGGACGATATAATAATTTAGATTAAAAGTATTTAGAACCAATACCAATGTATTGGAAGGGATTGTGTTTTAAGTAAGTAAGTAAGTAAGTATATCCTTTATTGAAAAACCAATTGCTAACCGCATTTTGGTGTACAAGATCATCAAATATAAAAAATATTAAGCATAAAGCATCCGTGTGACAAATGTTTTCGAGATAGAGAGTTTGCCATAGGTATTATTCTATTGTGGGTTCTGGGGCGTAGCGAGTATGAAACAGCTTTCACGGGAGGCAGTAATTGATGTAATACATGTGCAGGGTTGCTGATGATGGTAGAAAAGAGGTTAGAGTCTGCTTTTCGGCAAAGTTGCTCGGAACTTTGGTAGGATTCCGGAAGATAACGAGACCGGACCAGTCGCCGTATAGTTGCCTGAAGAGTGAAGACGAGTGCGTCCCTCTACCCCCACAATGTATGCATATATGTATGATTGTATGTATGTATGTATGATTGTATGTATGTATACATATATATATACATTAAACTATCCACATCATATAATTATACCATTCCGATTCGTACCAACATAAATGTTGATCATGAGACATAGCTTGTCAGCCTCTCTTTGCCTCTTTCCCGCAAACGCTGGAAACCATTTTGTTCGATGGTGGTTTCATTGGGTTTGGTCAGGAGCACCTATGATGAATCTTTTTGAATTGGCGCTATATAAATTTACAGTTACCATGCAACTGCTGATGATTGTAGTTCGCAGGGTCGTCAACACAGGCGCCAACCGAAGTTATATTGTTCCGATGGTTGGCAACATCTCAAGCAACAAGCCATCCTCCCCTGAAGGGACTTACGCACATCTGACATTGAATGCTCTGCGCAACAACGAAAGTGACAACTACGAACAAATTATTCAACAGAAAACACAATAAATTAAGGATTTTATATTATCTAACTAGATCAGATCTAGCAGATATTTTGATTTTATCTAATGTGCATCGTTCTCTGCGTGTACAATCGAAAGCAGGTTGTGCGACAGTTTAAGACTTAATAGTATGTATGCCGCTATCGTAATCGTAATCTCCAAACTTCTAAAGCGCCACTCGAAAGCCAAGAGCAGGGCACCAGCTTATTCACGAGCGCTGGCTTATTCACGAGCGCTGTATCAGAGTGTTTGCGAACAGGGCCTATAGCTCAGCGGCTTTTAAACGGTGGTATCACTATAGTGGTACGCCAAGTGTCGCTAAGTCGCACTCGACAAAACTCGAAAAAACTTCTGTGTTTGTGCCCATCTTTCTTCGATTAGCTATTCTAGCTTCGTCCACCATGCGTTTCCTTTATCTTTAAATTTTAGCTCACATTAATTAACACTTTCCTACAGTGATTTCATTTTTGCCTTTTGTTGATATGACTACATTCTTAAATTTATCTATTAATTTTTAAATTTGTATAACCTACGACTCTAATACCACCCCCGACCCTGCAAGAGAACTCACGATGTTCTCCTAACAATAAATTATGATTAATTAATCATTAATTGCAAGAAGTCTTCGTGGTCGCCTGTTGTTTTGATCTGACCTATGCTGATGGTACGCCAACATTCAATTTTTTAAACTGGTAGTACAGTAAAAAATAAAGTTTGAAAGCTGCTGCTATGACTCATACAAACAGGTGTGTGATTTATTTACATTAGCTTATTCTGTGGCAAGTTTATTTTGAGAAGCAAAACTGAATTTTTGTGACTATTAATCAGTTTGAGTGACAAGAGGTCAGAAAACGAAGAGATGTCCTATATAACCGTAAATCACAGCATTCTGAAGACCATGAATCATGATGAATGTTCTGAGCAACAATAATTGTAATACTGAATAATTATTGTTGTTAATTGAAAAACAAATCAAGTATTACTGTTACAGTCATGAATCGACAAGTACTGTGCAACAGGAACCAAGAAAAACTTATAGCTTATCACCTTGACCCCTCTTACTGGAGTATTAGGGCCTACTCATAGGCCTACATGTTTCGTTGCTTAATTAGTGTTTAAGTGCGAGCAATTAAACATCACCACCACCAGTACTACCGTTGTAATTAACTCTTGAGGATATCTAACTAATAAACACTAATCATATTGAAATGTTCTCAGCGCTGAAACTGCTGCTCGAGTCAGTGTCATCCATCAATAGGCCTATACATACGCTTATTATTGCATAGAATAATAATATACTTGAATATACTTCTTGGAACTCTCTCCCTGTGTCTGTCCAATGGAGAGACACAGGGAGAGAGTTTATTGTGGAGAGTCTCCATTCTGCTGAGTCGATTATGTGAATTCGTTGCCAGCTTAAGACTTAGGCTACCTCTTTCAAACTGTGTACAGTGTGTATCCACCTTAGGCTGCCTCTCCGTATAACGGACGACCCTTCTGCATATTGAATCTGATTACCGCTTGGTTTTGATGCGCCATCGGTTGATGCCTTGTGCATTAGATACCGGCGCTATATAAGCAATTAGTTAAATAACTTTGAACTATACGAACTCATTGGAAGGACGACTCCGACAATTTGCTGTTGTTGAAATCTTTACTGTAGCCGCAGCAGAAACAAATAACAGTGAAACAGTTACAAACTGAAATATGAACAGCATAGCAACTGCCCAGACGGAGTCAAAACAGCTACGGCTTATATACATTGACCCCAATTTTCCTAAGTCAGTAACACAAATTCAGTGATCTATCACTTGAGTGTAAATATACTTTAAGTTGTGCTACTGTATCAACATGGCCAAACGGTGTTTAAACACAGCATAATAATTATGTTATGTATAAGAAAGTTAGACGAGTGGAACGGAGGAAAGAACGGGAGACAATGGTAGTAAAAAGGAAGGAAAGAATGAGAGATAAGAGTGGTGGAAAAAGTAAGGAAGTATAAGAGAGGAAAGAACAAGAAACAAGGGTATTGAAAGGGAGGAAAGAACTAGAGACAGGCTAGCGGAAGGAATGGAAAGAAGAATGAACAGGAAGCCAGTTCGCTTTAATTGAGTTTAACAACAATTTATCTTTAACATATCACTAGGCTCATAAGACGTAATCTATTTTCCAAGAGAAGCTTAAATAAAACCAATCCTTTCCATAATCCAATATACAGAAGTCAATGACGTTCCTTCGGCTAATTTTGTGTCCATAGTTGGTAACCACGGACGCAGTGCTAAGCATCAATGTTTCGAATGAATGTGGGACCAGATGAGAGTCTCGATCACCTAGATGCCTGTAGTATGAAGTTTTGGACTTGAGCAAAATCCATGGCATTCTTTGAACGGTAGCAGTTTTATTGCTATATCTGCATGTGCACGGTCATCTGGAAAAGATAACACTATGATTTGATGCTGGTTTACTTTTTCATTTGTGGTATATAAAAGGTTCACTCTCATAAATGATTAAATAACACTTTGCATATAATAAGAAAGCGCCCATATAATAGAGTGGATGGTCAGATCTTCGGCGTTGAGTTTGACGCTGTCCTTCGAGGCATTCCACTTTACCAGTCGCATAACATATAAGAAAGAAACAAAGTTAACAAAACAAGGACAGCCTACTTACTCAAGCAGAAACAAGAATCCTAACAACTGACAGTAGGCTATGCAGATGCCTTAAAGCTGACCTAAAAGAATTCATCGCCAGTGAGCGATTTTTCCGAATTTCCATTCCATACACAATCGATTGTCAAACTTGTTACTGAGGCATCTGCTGCTGTGGTTGTACAATCATACAGACATGGTTTCATCCTTGATAGATTGGAATCACGCGAGCTAGTGCCTTCTTTCAATACCAAAGCAGAATTTCAATCGGAGTTCAATCAATAGAATAAAATGAGTATTGACTCACTTTCATTTATAAATGACTCAGCTTAATCTACAACTGTTGGGATTGTTTATAATGATTAGGCTAATGTTGAGGGTTTACAGTTTGTTTAATATTGCTTAATATTTATTAATTTTGTTTTTGCAAGACCACTAAATACGCCATAATTATATAACAGAGTAGAAAAGGCTCTATAGAAGCGACGGCAACTAAGTGAATGATAATGTATGTAGTGGGGAAACGATCCACGAAAGTGACTGCGAATTAGTTTGCAACTAATCAGTCTATTGCCCGTATAACCTATGAACCGGAGGTCGGAGGCACAAGCTAATAGAATGCAGAAATTATATTCCCCGTAGCTCCTATGGAAAACAGGTGTCGATCGAGTAACCGATGGTACGTAAAGACACACGGACAGAGAACCGTAGAATACGCAGACAAACGAACACTTAGACAGAAACAAGGGTAGGACATTGTAGGTAGCCAAACATCCACAAGGAACGAACCCTAGATTACAAGCGCTGCTGGAGGCCCAGGTAATGGCAGACTTGGAGTTATACTAGACATGAATAGAGACCATGGGAAGCGAATACGATAGCAAAAGGTGATCGTAGATTTAACATGTAGTGAGATTGAGATTAGATTCAAATTGGATTAAAATGAGCTACGGGTGCCGAATAAGGTAAAGTGATTAACCTAGAGTTGGCCAGGCTGGAGGATTGGAGTAGGAGATCGTAACCGATAGATTCCAGAGGCCGGAAAGCTGGGTTTATAATAGGCTAGTGGAGAGATTCTAAAATCAGACGGGAGAAGTCGTGGTCGAGAACAGAAGTCTGGTAGAGGAGACCAGTCGAGTCAGAGGACGCAGATGGAGGAGGAAGAGAAGATGACCGACCAACATATAATAAGCTAAGTAACTTTTATTATTATTACTATTATTATTATTATTATTATTATTATCACTAATATTATTATTATTATTATTATTATTATCACTAATATTTTTAGTAGGCCTACCGTTATTCTGAACATTAACTTTATCAGTAGTACCGAAATAGTCTTGTCATGTTAGAGAATCGCTAGTGAGCTGTATACGTTCCCTGTAGACATTGATATGCAATTGATTTGTAATAAAACCATTTTATACCAATCTTATCTTATACTGGTAGAAGAGTAGCTAAATAGCTTAGCGATAATTAGATGCCTAAACACTATTACGATTTAAAAAGTATTTACATTATCTTAAATTCGACAATTTGTTTTAAATTGTCAAATTTTAAAACTCGTTGGACACATCTTAGAGAACGAATTTTAAAATATTTGCATGTTGAACAACTACACCAATGGCAACGACTTATCACTATTTAAGTTCTACACTTTTGGTTTTTTTTTCAGACCACCCTAACCTACACGGTTTCTGAAATCTGACACTTACTTTTTGTCATTATCCTAGAGCTCCTTCCTCTCGGCAGAGGGCAGCTATTCGTCTTCGTATGAAAAGGATCGCTCTCGATATAACTCTCTATTCTAGCAATAGGCATATCTCTAGGATCTCTTCCCTATCTAGGATGGTACAGAGAGCAGTCCACGCAAAGCTCCATGCTCTCAGTCTCTCACCTCTCTATTATCAACCTGCATCCGGCTCTTCAGCCGGGATTCAGTCATTTCCTTAATACGCTTTGATTTCTCTGCTGCTTTGACAATGTATCCTACTCAAAGTGGTGCAACAATCCGTCGGAATTTCAGGTACAGTCCTCAATTGGTTTGTCTCCCACCTCCCCAATCGCACTCAGTATCGACTTTGTATGAAATCCATTCAGGGCTTCAAAAGGTTTGGCTTTATGGTTATTTGTTTTTCTACATAAAAATTCCCCCAAAACACAAAATTTCGGTTTCTGGTTTTTACAAATTCATAAATGATAAATGCCAAAATTGTCTTCTACTCTACTCTCTTCGCGATTCTTGTAAAGTCTTTGTTAATTTCGTTACATGACGCTCTACGGTTCTGTTGTTCTAGTTAATTTCATGTGATTAATTCGAACAGTGTTACTGCCATTTTTGCGCGTTTTATGATCCGAAATAAGAAAATCTTGAAAAACAAAACACGAAACAAAAAAAACCATAAACCAAATTTTCATTTTGAGGAAAACTTGGTTTTTTGCATCTCTGACTCCATCATATCATCCATCGCTGCTGTGTTCATTGGTGTCCCACAAGATTCTCTCCCATGGTCCTGTTGTTGATACTCTTTACCTTTGCGATGTCAACCAATGCCTCACGGCATGGAATAGGAATCCACATAATTATTGTTGCTGATCATACCCAACTCCATGTAAATCTTCGGCTAAATTAGGTCGCAGCTGCTGCAACAAAAGGCTTCGTGACTGCATTGATCTGTAATGCTATGGAGTCTGTCTACACTCTACACTGCTGAGAACTTTGGTCAGCACCATAAGTAATTTTTCTACTGTACCTCTAGACCCTCGAGGTAGCAACTTCCAAGGCTCCTTACCACTCAACGAGAAAGCCCGGCTGTCTAGAGCAGTTCTGATTCAGATTAGAGTAAACCAACAGTGACCTCCGAAAAACTCTAGGCTTATTATAATAGGCTGCAGGAACAACGCTCGACGACGTAGCTGAAACCAGACACTACCTGTATATTGCATAAGTGCATATGTGATGGAGAGTAATCTTGGAACGCTTAAAAACTGTTAGAATAATTGCACATTTTCTACTCACAGTTTGTCAACAATAAAACATTGATGTGATGGCGTTGATATAACATTGGATAACTGTAATGCTTCAGTAGCTCACTTCCTCTGTCGCTCATTCACTCTTAATTATTTGTCTTCTTATTTTTAGACATAGGCTCAATTAGCAGAATGTGTCACCAGTCATATTAAAGCATTAAGCCGTGTCTTACTAATGCGACTATTTACTTATGTAGGTAGGTATAAAACGTTACATCTAAATTATAATAAGTCAGCATTAGATCTAATGTATTATCATGACCAAGGCCAACAACAATACCACCACTAGCGTCATCATTCTCATCTTCTTCGTCATCATCAGCATCATAATCATCGTCATCGTCATCGTCATCATCGTCATAGTCATCGTTTTGGTCATCTTCAATCAATTATTACTGTCCGCTCATTAGGCCTATTATAGCCTCTCCCGTTTTTACTCTAACTTCTATTACCCGTTGATTCCGGGTTCTGTCCTTCGGTTATAGTGTGGCTTTTCCCGATAACAATACTGGAACAATCGCTCGATATTTCCTACCATGCCCTTTCCATCAGCCCCATAATAAACGTGTACAGTATTAAATTAATGAGTGAATGAGTAAATGTTGTTGCTCAGTCTTCCTCTTCCCCTGCTTCTATTGCGCCTGAAGTACATTTTATTCTCTAGATGGTTCAGGAGCGAAACTTTATCGTTGAGTTAGTGGCGTTTTAATAAATGTTCGATAACAATTACAATAACAATAACTGAAAGTATAATTACTTTAGCCTTCGAGAAAAGTAGGTAGAAATTTGTTTATGTGGATCGAGTCCTCGTAACTTGGGTTTGGCATCAATGGTAATTTCATAATATTCTTCTACGAAATTAAGAAAGTTGTTGACTCCCCGATTTCTGTTTCGAAGGATCCGCTTCGTGGGATATAATATATGGGATATAATATGCACAACAGTAGTGGTAACAGTAGTAGTAATAATGATTATGAGACCTTACCTTAGTCTTTCCCGTGCAGGTCTGCATATTGGGCAAGTTGGGCAACGCATCTCCTCCATTCGTCTAGTTGGCGAGTGAATTTGTTGCATTGTTTCTGTTGCAAGTGATTTTTAACCAGGGTGGGTTGTAAGACCAACGCAGAACCTCCTCCTTTATCTTGGCTTGGGACAGTCTCAGACTTCCTTAGGCAGTCTGAGGCGGAGCTAATGATGACGAGAATGAAAATTAGTTTAATACTCTTGCGTGTTACTGAGAATACTTGTGCCATCCAAGACTTCCAGATCTTCCACAGGAATCGACTGGATCATAGAGGGGGCGGAGTGGAAAACTGCGTTAGAGACTCTTTCATCGCTGACACCCACACCCTTCAGGAAGATCGTCTAGATCTGGAGCTGCTATGGGCTATAGCTGAGACATCGCGGAAGTCACTTTGGTGGGTGCACTATATTATCCACCAAAATCCATCTATGACACAAGGATTCTGATGAAGTGCATTGAGAGCAGCCTTGAGGAATATTTAGAACTAACGTGGGTGCATGTGTTATCCTTCACAACAGGTCATGCTTCTAAGAACTTGGCTGTAGGCTGGTTATAAAAGACCACCCTTTGTAAGGTTTACTGCCTTTATGAGCAATGAGGCGTAATTTCATCGGAATTCAGGTCATGTGTTACCCTTCACAATAGGTCATGCTTCTAAGAACGTGGCTGTAGAGTCTAGGCTGGTTATAAAAGACGGCGTGGGTTTTCTTATGACGGCAGAACGCTTTTAATTCACTCATGAAGAGCGATGAAAGAGATTGACATCTACCTTCTGTAATAAGCCTTGAGTCGACACAATATCAGCCTTTTGAGTGTCCGTGATTATAAGATAATTTTAGACTGTTCATTCTTCAATCAGCCGATATTTCACTGATGTCTCAGACAACACTTCGACTTCAGGGTAAGTTGCTTTTCTGTGATTTTACGTAACTTGCTTCAGAGGCCTAAAACAATTGAAGGAACAACACATTCTTAAATAGCTTGGCTCCATGGCTTGAAAACTAACAGTATTGTATTGTATTGTATCTAAAGATTTAGATAGCGCCTCTCTCAGAACAACTATTCAGAAGCGCTCTCAGCACGAAAACCCGGGAAAAGAAACGTCTTTAAAGAACGAGAGACCAAAGAGAAAAAACTAGTCATTAGTTTAGCCCTTAATGAGGGGGGAAGGTCATTCCAAGTAGAGCATGAGAGACTTCATGTACACAATTATTGTCAATGGACTTGCATGTGACACTATACGTGGCTCACTCGCCACAGGTTGGCTGCTTATTTAGAAATACTTCCTAGCTCAGAGGTGCCGAACATATTTCGGAGTGGGTGCAAAAAGTGCCGCTAAATCAGCTTTAAAACTATCCTTGCGTGCCCAACGGAATTTCGCAAGGCGTGCCATTATTTTCTAATTAAAATCCTTTAATTGACTTTGTGTAGCCAAAAATGAAATGGACGATATTTGATGTGACATCACTGTATGTCTGGCACGTGGGCAGGTCATGACTCAAACTGGATTCCTAGACTGATTGTGTATTTAGAATTTTTTTAGTTTAGGCAGACGCTCTGAATTCCGCGTGCCCAAAACATTTGCACCTGTATACCACTTTGGGCATGCGTGCCATGGGTTCTCCACCCCTATACAATGCAATACAATACAATACAATTCAGTACAACTGTACTTTGATATTGCCCTCTTTACAAAGTTCAAAAGACGAAATCGCAGATACAGATGCGAGCAATTGTGAGCGAAGGACTTGCTCAATGTCCCTACACATGTAAATGTCTCATTCATTCATTCATTCATTCCGGATATTTATATAGCGCCTCTTCAAGAAACCTACTCAGAGGCGCGATGCTCGAACCCGTACTCTCCGCGTTACAGCCGAGAGCTCTAACCAATCGGACACCGTGCCCTGACACGGTAACCCCTGACCTGCTACACACTCTGTGGTCAACCTGTTCTGCATCTTCTAGCAGGAGCCATTCTTTACGTTGCAAGACTCTTTTGAGCACCACATGACGCTTGCACTCATCGCATTTTCTCAGTAACACATCCGCTTTAAGCTGACAGTCCTAATGTAAAAGCCTAAATTAATGCACAATGTTCTTACGAATCGCATTGTTTATTGCTAATGACAACCAAGGTTTTTTATGCTGATCGATTGCATGCAATTACATGGCATCAGGGTTACATTTATTGCAGCGATAATCTGGCTACTAGTCAATGTCGCAGTGTGTGCCACAATGCCTGATGGATGTAAATCACGCAATCTAAGCGTAACAGTTGACGACATTTTAATACGCCTCTTCATAGACGGGCGAGAGATAACAGGCCTTAAGAATGCAGACAACTGGCAATATCTGGACACAGTGGATCTGCCCTGCACTACGCGGATCATAGCTGTTGAAGCAAATGATACTGGAGGAAGTGGTGGTATTTTGGGTTCCACTGACGATGGATATATTAAGACCAACTCCTCTTGGAAGTGTACAGATACCACAATAGAAGGTTGGCAGGAAGTTGATTTCAACGACTCGACTTGGAAGGAGGCGGTTCTTGTTTCATACCATGATCGTTTTCCAGAGACAACTCCGAGTATTATTAGAAAAGATGCGAGTTGGATATGGACTCAAGGATATGTAGGACAAGATCTAAATGTCTTTTGCAGAAGAAAGTTAGGTAAGTCATTTCTGTTTTAAATAACGTGTGTCGTAAAACTCTTCAATAAGTAAGTAAGTAAATATGTTCTTTATTAACTAATTCCTAAGCTTTTGCAGATGACACTTACCTCCATGATACTGGATCCTCTCAAGCTCAAACTATTCCATCTGAACTGATTTTAATCTCTACCTGGGCTTCTGCCTATAACCTTACCTTGAATAACTCCAAATTTAATGAAATGACCACTTCCCGCCCTCGACACCAATTCGACCCTCCTCCTTTAATACCTAATATTACCCGAGTTAAAACTTTGAAAATACTGGGTGTCATCCTTCAAGATAATCTCAAACTCACAGCCCATATAGACCACTTCAGAGCAACTTGCTCCTCCTCTTTTTATGCTATTAGAAAACTCAAAACCCATGGCTTTTCTTCCTCATCCTTCCATAATATAACCAAAGCCACTACCATTGCTATACTTCTATATGCCTCCCCATCCTGGTGGGGTCTTACTCTGACTTCCGATAAAGAACGTCTGGAAAAACTCCTAAAAAGAGCCAAAAGCCTAGGTTACCTAGAACATTGCTTTCCAACAGTCTCTGAACTAGCTAATATAGACGATGCTAGACTGCTTTTTCTCCATATTACACAACCCCAAGCATGTACTTCACTAACTCCAACCTCAACTCCGACCCCTCTCCTCTCAACAATTAAGACCTAGAGCACATGTGCACAACCATACTCTACGACCCAAAGACAACTCTCAATTTATTCCCAGATCCTTATATAAAAATATTTACTAGTTTATTTTAACATTTTCTAATTAACTTTTATTATCCATTATCACTCATGTTAGCATTTCTGCGTTTTTGTCAGATTGTTTATCTCAATAAACGAATATATACGAATATATATATACGAATATATATATGATATATATATATAGCGCACTTTAGTGTACAGAAAACTCTGATGAACACTGCTAAAAAGTATAACAATAAACAATAGCATCATAACAATAAATGTCCTGCGTATCAGGCTGTCGGCTGGGGTGATTGTGTGGACATCGTCTAGTATGGACTGCATAGTCGATGAATTATTGCATTGTAACGGTTGAACAAATATTTATCTTTGATTACTCTATGAACGTTGTATTTCATCTCTAGTCTCCATTCCCCAAACCTTTGAAACAATATTTGTCAGTACGTGGAGGACAGCACGAGAGGCAGATTGAGTTGCAATTATAATTTCAAACAACTATGCTTGTATAGCGCAAGTTTAACCTCTCGGAAGTGCAGTATTTGCCAAACAATCGAAATACATGTAGGTATTTATCTAGAATTTGTAGTAAAACTTATGAAAAGCTACAAGAGATATTATAAATGGCAGGTTTCTCCAAAAAATAATTCAACCCGGAAGAAGCCTCGAGTGAGGCCAAACCACATTATACAAAAGTGTCTGACCAACGCGGTCTAAGTGTCTAACGCGGACACTGAAAAAACGCTAATTAAACGTGGCATTATTATCTTGTATTGAACTAAACTACTCCAACGTTTGTTTAATTAATTTTTCATTTCTTTTGTCAAGACGTTGATGAATGTCACTTTGGTCAACCAATCAACGAATGTGACCCTTCGATGGGAAGATGTATCAGCCTCCCTACACGAGGATACAACTGCTCTTGTTATCCTGGCTACCAGAATGATGGACAACATCAATGCAAAGGTTCGTATATTCCCAAATTCTGTGTCTACAGCTGCCACCCGCTTAATGTAAACCTTGATCTCCATTGTATTATGAGCTACAGATATACTTTAGTCTTTTATTTATCGGTTGCTCTGTTCCGCAAGAGCTGAGCTCCTCTAAGTAGGTTATCGTGAAGAATAGGTACGATTTGTATGTAAGCATTAAATTAGCTTACATTACAACTGCAACTATAATCTAGAGATTATACGAAGGAGAACTCAATTCCTGACGGTTCCTGTTTCCTATGTCGACACAAAGGTTTCGCTCATCTGAGTAGTAATATTACAGTTATATTCTTAACAGCATTCTGGTGACACATGCAATGGTTTAATATTTATTATAAAATTCCATTACTTCAATTATAAATAGCGATCAACTCTTATCCAAATCACCGAATGTCTTTATATCATTGGGTTTCAAAGACTGTTCCATGAAGCCTCGTTTATGCTGAGTTAAACTTTAAGTTGGAAGAACACTAAATAGTATAATTATACAGTCCATGACAACTCTATCTGTAGTCCTTGACGATTCACCATGCAGAGGCAGATGGACAGCGGTGTCAGGTCAAAAAGTCGATAAATATTATAACCAGTCGCGTGTGATGATATTGAATTTGATCACTTATTATTTTTATTTATTATTATTATTATTATTATTATTATTATTATTATTATTATTATTATTATTATTATTATTATTATTATTATATTATAATTATTATTATCATTATTATTTTTATTATTATTATCATGATTATAACTATTATTATTATTATTATTATTATCATTATTATCATTATTATTATTATTATTGTTGTTATTATTATTATTATTATTATAATTATTATTATTATATTATAATTATTATTATCATTATTATTTGTATTATTATTATTATTATTATAATAATATTATAATAATAATAATAATATTATTATTATTATTATTATTATTATTATTGTTATTATTATTATTAATATTATTATTATTATTATAATTAATATTATATTATACTTATTATTATTATTATTATTATTATTATTATTATTATTATTATTATTATTATTTATTAGTATTATTATTATCATTATTATTTTTTATGCCCCGAGGTATACATGATCCCTCAGGGACTTAAACATTAATTAAGAACAGTAAAATTCGTCTGGAACGGCACCTAATCGTCGCTTAATATTATTATTATTATTATTTTTTTTTTTTTTTTTTTACCGAGGTAGATATAATCCCTCAGG